>CM019181.2:64007986-64186246 GCA_009739505.2 Apolygus lucorum | reverse complement strand
AGATGGTCCCCTATGGAAATCACCACCTTCGGACTGATAGTAGCCCACTGCGCATGCGCAAACGTGAATTCCTTGTAACGGCCATAACTTCTACTTTTTCCATCCGATTTCAATGAAATTTTCAGGGATGTTACAGATTAGTATTTAGATGGTCCCCTATGAAAATCACCACCTTCGGACTGATAGTAGCCACTGCGCATGCGCAAACGTGAATTCCTTGTAACGGCCATAACTTCTACATTTTCCATCCGATTTCAATGAAATTTTCAGGGATGTTACAGATTAGTATTTAGATGGTCCCCTATGGAAATCATCACCTTCGGACTGATAGTAGCCACTGCGCATGCGCAACGTGATTTCCTTGTAACGGCCATAATTTCTACATTTTCTATCCGATTTCAATGAAATTTTCAGGGATGTTACAGAATAACTTATTTTGATGTTTTGAGATTAACTACTATGCATCAGATCATCTATACAATCGGGTTATGGATACGAGGAAGCTATGTGCCACACCCACTTGGCAGACTTTTTTTTAAATTTTTCTATACAGGGTGTCTACAAAACAGTTGTAAGGAATTCAAGGGGTCGATTCTACAACTAATTTCCAACAAAAAGTGTCTCTTAGAAATTTTATTAAAAACGCCTCTTTAACCGACTTTTTCCACTTTCAAGTTTTTTTCGTGTTTTCGACCTTACACCATTAAAACGGTCATAACTCTCTTAAATTACACTCAAAAATTAAAAATAAGGATACCGTTGGAAAGAGCGTCAAATTTCCTATCTCCCTGATACCAAATAACAAATTTTTAGTTGAATTACACGAGGAATGAAGCAACCTAAAAAGTGAACTTAGTAAATTTTCGAAAAATTCCCGTTTTTCAACGCCTATAAATCTAGATATTACCAGGTAAAGTTGTGTTGCCGGAAAGCCTAAAAACTGCGCCAGAATCTCAGCTTTCCAACGGTATAATCAAAACATATTTTACAACCGAATTTAGGGGAGAATTTCGTGTTTGAACGCGGAAAAACGTGCATTTTTTCAACGAAATCGGCGCTCTGGCCTCCTGTTTCCGGAGGCCTCGCGGTCACTGCGGCGCCGACTCACCCACTCTCATCGTCCGACCCCTCAGATCGACTAGGCGGAGCGCCGATTTCGTTGAAAAAATGCACGTTTTTCCGCGTTCAAACACGAAATTCTCCCCTAAATTCGGTTGTAAAATATGTTTTGATTATACCGTTGGAAAGCTGAGATTCTGGCGCAGTTTTTAGGCTTTCCGGCAACACAACTTTACCTGGTAATATCTAGATTTATAGGCGTTGAAAAACGGGAATTTTTCGAAAATTTACTAAGTTCACTTTTTAGGTTGCTTCATTCCTCGTGTAATTCAACTTAAAATTTGTTATTTGGTATCAGGGAGATAGGAAATTTGACGCTCTTTCCAACGGTATCCTTATTTTTAATTTTTGAGTGTAATTTAAGAGAGTTATGACCGTTTTAATGGTGTAAGGTCGAAAACACGAAAAAAAACTTGAAAGTGAAAAAAGTCGGTTAAAGAGGCGTTTTAAAAAAAATTTCTAAGAGACACTTTTTGTTGGAAATTAGTTGTAGAATTGACCCCTTGAATTCCTTACAACTGTTTTGTAGACACCCTGTATACAGGGTGTAAGCCTAACTGGTCTGCCATACGGTACCAGTCGATTCTATAACTAATTTGCAACAAAAAATGTTTCTTAGCAATTTCTTTTTAAACCCTTCGTTTTCGAGTTATTTTAACTTTAAACTTTTTTTTCGTGATTTTTACCTTATGTCATTAAATCGGTCATAACTCCTTTAATTAGCAGTGTAAATTACAATTTGAGGATACCGTTGGAAAGAGCATTAAATTTCCTATCGGATACATGCCTTAACTTTTTATTGAGTCAAGGTTTGAGACATGAATACGTCCTCTAAAAAGAGAATTTTACGTAATTTTGGAAACCTCGAATTTTTTCAATCTCAAATTGAACTACGAGAACCCATACTTTTTCAAGATGCAAGAACAGTGAAAACTGCGTCAGAATCTCAGCTTTTTAATGGTATAATCAAAACATATTCTACAACCGAATTTGAGGGAGAATTTCGTGTTTGAACGCGGAAAAACGTGCATTTTTTCAACGAAATCAGCGCTCCGCCTAGTCGATCGAGGGGTCGGACGATGGGAGTGGGCGAGTGGGTGCCGCAGTAAACCTCGACAGAGATGGGCGAATTCTTATTCATAAATACGATTA
This sequence comes from Apolygus lucorum, assembly GCA_009739505.2. Classification (NCBI taxonomy): domain Eukaryota; kingdom Metazoa; phylum Arthropoda; class Insecta; order Hemiptera; family Miridae; genus Apolygus; species Apolygus lucorum. The sequence continues at coordinate 64,183,975 of CM019181.2, read as the reverse complement.
TGAATACAAATCATGTCTGCGATTTTATGATTCTGAATAGGTACGAATACAGGTATGAATATGAATACGAATTTGAATACAATCGTATTCACACTTTGAATATGATTTTCCCCTGTATTCGTATTTTGAATATGATTTTATGATTTTTTTCTATAATTTCCCTAAAAATCGAATTTTTTAACTATTTTTCCTGAAGATCATACTTTTTTATGATTTTCTCCCGAACTCTCGACATGTTTATGTCCTAACATTGTCAATCAACCAAAATTCGAAACGCTTACAAATTCTTATAGGATTTTTCACGCAGAATCGAATGAGACCAACCCCAGGTCGCTACGACCAACTGAATAGAAAGTACGAGAAAATGTCCGGTAAAAATCATAATTTTTTAATGATTTTTAGTGCAAATTGTTGAAAAAAAATACGATTTTCAGCGGAAATGTCTGGGGTTGGTCTCATTCGATTCTGCATGAAAAATCCAATAAGAATTGGTCAGCGTTTCGAATTTTGATTGATTATTTTGACAATGTTAGGTTATAAATATGTCGAGAGTTCGGGAGAAAATCATTAAAAAAGTATGATTTTCAGGGAAAATCATTAAAAAAGTATGATTTTCAGGGAAAATCGTTTAAAAAAAATTCGATTTTTAGGGAAATTATGGAAAAAATAATAAAATCGTATTCAAAATACGAATACGGGGGAAAATCGTATTCAATACGAAATTGTGAATACGAATACGAATTTCAATTGTGAATACGATTGTATTCGAATTCGTATTCATATTCATACATGTATTCATAATCATAAAATCGCAGATATGATTTGTATTCATAATCGTATTTATGAATAAGAATTCGCCCATCTCTGTCGAGGTCTACTGCGGCACCCACTCGCCCACTCCCATCGTCCGACCCCTCAGATCGACTAGGCGGAGCGCTGATTTCGTTGAAAAAATGCACGTTTTTCCGCGTTCAAACACGAAATTCTCCCCTAAATTCGGTTGTAGAATATGTTTTGATTATACCATTGGAAAGCTGAGATCCTGGCGCAGTTTTCACTGTTCTAGCATCTTGAAAAAGTATGGGTTCTCGTAGTTCAATTTGAGATTGAAAGAATGCGAGGTTTCCAAAATTACGTAAAATTCTCTTTTTAGAGGACGTTTTCTTGTCTCAAACCTTGACTCAAAAAAAGTTAAGGCATCTATCCGATAGGAAATTTAATGCTCTTTCAAACGGTATCCTTAAATTGTAATTTACACGGCAAATTAAAGGAGTTATTACTGATTTAATGACATAAGGTAAAAATCACGAAAAAAAAGTTTAAAGTGAAAATAACTCGAAAACGAAGGGTTTTAAAAAAAATTGCTAGGAGACATTTTTTGTTGCAAATTAGTTATAGAATCGACTGGTACCGTATGGCAGACCAGTTAGGCTTACACCCTGTAGATCACTCGTCTGCAAAGCCACCAACCATCCTGCATGAAGAAAAATATCGATCGCATTTCGGTCAGCTATAATTTGAACGGAGATTAGGCCTCTTTTGCGATTCACACTCGTGTTTCTGATTTATCGTACGTCCAAACTTTAAATTCTCGTAGTGAGCGAACGGTTTGTCCTACAGAGATCCGGGCGGTCTCAAAAAATTCTAAAAATTCTATAGAACCTTAAATTGAAGGAAAAACAATACCTTTATACCGAAATTGTTTGAGTTAGGGCGTTTTCAAAATTTCAAAATTCATTTTTCGACCCTTAGAAGTGACCTACATCAACCAAAATCTTCGGGGCACAACTAGACCCCAAATGGAGCCTACATACCAAATTTCATCAAAATCGGTCAATGCTAAGTGGCAAAAGTGCCGCATACGGCGGACGGACGGCCAAATTTTTATTCGATTTTTGGATTCTACGTAGAAACGTAAACCATCCTACCTTGAAACGTAAACCATCAAATTTTGAGGGGGGTGTTAAATTTGCTTCCTAGTCTACCAAGGTAGAAGGAAAGCTTTGTTTTCACTTTTCAAGGACGAAAAAAAAGTTCTCCAAAATCAAAATTTTCACACGCGTTTTGCGTTTTAGACCTTTCTGAACAATTTTGGTTCCGAGTCTGTGTGTCTGTCTGTCCGTCTGTCATGAATTCTTTGTAACGCGCATAACTATACGAAGTTATTGTCTGATTTCGATGAAATTTTCAGGGATTGTGCGGGTTGGTGTGTAGATGGTCCCCTATGAAAATCATCATCTTCGGACTGATAGTAGCCACTGCGCTTGCGCATACGTAAAATCTTTGTAACAGCCATAATATTTACATTTTTCATCCGAATTTGACGAAATTTTCTAGGATTGTCCAGATTAGCGTGTAGATGGTCCCCTATGAGGGTAGTAGGGTATGAGGGTAGAGTACTTAGAGATTGGTGCTTTGAGATTAAGTACTATGCATTGGATCATCTATATAATCGGGTTATGGATACGAGGAAGGTATGTGCCACACCCACTTGGCAGACGTTTTTTTTCTTGGTCGATTCCAAAGGTTCATTATTGAAAATAATAAACCAAAAAACCTACTTTTCTCCCGCGTTGGAACTCAGCCCGGAACCGTTTAACACATTACTCATTTCTGGGTGAGGGGGCGGATCAGATCCTCCCTCCTCTCTCTTTCTCGTTCTAAGAGTATCTTCCTTGTCAGGATGCTCTCTGTGTTTTCTGTCTTCAAGTCCATCTCCTTTCACCTTCCAGCATCCTGCTGATACCAGCCTCTGGTGTTGCACTCTGGGGAGCTTACCCCAGGTGTGGTGCACATCGTCATCCTTTTTATGCAGATAGACATAAAACAGTCCAGCGTGAGGAAGAAGTTCACTTTTCCATGTTTCCTTTCCACGTCTGAATGTTTGGCACCAGCGATTCAGTCCACCTTCCTCTACGTTCTCCCGTCCATATATCTTGCCAGTTTGCCATTGTGCGCTCCCTTTCTTCCTTGGCTAACACACTTCTGAACTTGAGACAAGTGTGGTTGGCGAGAACTGAACTGCTCAGTCGGTGTAAGACGACAAGTGTAGAGTTTGAGGTGATACACTCGTCGATCATGTGGCTCTTCTTCATGTGAACAACTCCCTTGGCGAAGCAACGACAAAAACTCAAACAGCCCTTGATACAACAAGTAACTGGTTCTCAAAGTGGAGGATTAAAATGAATGCCTCAAAGTCCGTCATGATCCCTTTCACAAAGCGAAGAATTAATACTCAGGACACCCTTCTCATCAATAACAGCCCAATTCCTCAGGACACGAAGGTTCGCTACCTAGGTGTCTACTTGGACAAAACGTTAACATGGGAGCCTCACATAAAATATCTAGTCAACAAAATAAGACAAAGAATCATTCAATTAAAGCCCCTTCTACGCGAAAATTCTCCGATGAGTTTGTCAACAAAGCGACTCCAATTCCTTTCGCTGATTAGACCCATCTGGGAGTACTCTTGCGGTCTGTGGGGATCTGCTGCTGCGAGTCACATCAATAAAATACAAGTGACCCAAAATCGTGTTCTCCGAATGATATGTGGAGCACCCTGGTACATTCGCAACTCCACACTTTACAATGGCTTGAATATACCAACCGTTCAAGAAATCATTCGAACTGCATATCGAAAGCTGAATTCAAGTATGATGGAACACGCTAATGCACTTATAGCTTGCATCCCCTAAAACCCACCATAGCCCCCTGGGAGATGGCGCCTAAAGAGGAAGCGACCTCAGGATTCCTTAATCACTTAACTACTTGTTATCCTATCTATTACTTCTTGTTTCTATATTTATTTACTGTTATTAATTTAACTAAATAATTATTATAATCTAAAATAAAAACCAACTACTGGAGTAGGACAGCCAATGGGCTGCACCAAAGAGATGTTTCATGTCAATTATTCTTTGTATTACTATAGTAGATTGTAAGCACAACTATGATGTCAAAAATTGACAATGAAGTTATATATATTTACAAAAAAATAAAAAACACTCGTCGATCAAGGAGTTTAACGATCTTGGAGAGCACTAAAAGGAAGCTGGGCGATATGACGACGCGGGATGGGCATGTTTGTTCGCCACCGCTCACGACTATTATCACACCATAATTCTCGGTTCCTCAACACAAAATAATGATTGATTTATTTCTCCAAAAATTAGCTATAAGCTGTTTTTCTCTATTCAATAACATATAGTGAGCCGAGAGGGATGCGCTGAAAAAACTGGAAGGGAGATCGTCCGGGAGGGGAGCGTTCGCCGAGATCGGGTCAGTCGCTAGTTTAGTCTCGTGCTCGTCTCGGCCGTGTTCAGTTTGAGATGCGATGAGCCGTTCTGGTTGTTGGGACAGGTGTGTGCAGTGGGGCGATCTTTGCTGTCCCCGGAACGACGCGCATCAGCCGATTCCGAAAACCAACGGACACGTTCACAGTAAGTACCTGCAGTTTTTGGGTAATTAAAAAAAAAAAAATACAAAATTGTGGTAACATGCCCAGGTACGCTGATCACATGTCAATCCCAGGTATCGACAATACACAAAAAAAATAAAAAAATACGCCAAATTTGATGGACAATAGGTGATACTAGTAGTTTCCTCTAATAACATAACATGAACGAATATGACTGGTACACTGATCCCTGATTATGTAGACCATTTCCTAAATTTACAAATATCAACTCGATCAAGAATTTGATCTCCTCTCCAAGTTTTCTTACTTGTGGTTTTGATTTATTATTATTTATATATCAGGTTTATTATTATTTATATCATTATTTTCAATAATGAACCTTTGGAATCGACCAAGAAAAAAAAAATTTTTAACACCCCCTCAAAATTTGTTGGATTACGTTTCAAGGTACGTAGAATCCAAAATCGCTACAAATCATGGTTTATTATGTTTTATTTTTCTATATAGATCACTCGTCTGCAAAGCCACCAACCATACAACATGAAGAAAAACATAGATCGCATTTCGGTCAGCTTTAATTTGAACGGAGATTAGGCCTCTTTTGCGATTCACACTCGTGTTTCTGATTTATCGTACGTCCAAACTTTAAATTGTCGTAGTGAGCGAACGGTTTGTCCTACAGAGCTCCGGGTGGTCTCAAAACATTCTAAAAATTCTATAGAATCTTAAATTGAAGGAAAAAAAATACCTTTATATAAAAATTTTTTGAGTTTGGGCGTTTTCAAAATTTTAAAATTGATTTTGGAACCCTTAGAAGTAACCTACATTAACCAAAATCTTCGGGGCACAATTAGACCCCGAATGGAGCCTACATACCATATTTCATCAAAATCTGTCAATGCTAAGTGGCATGTACCAAATTTGAACCAAATCGGTCCAGTGTTGCTAAGAAAAGTGTCGCGTACGGCGGACGGACGGCCAAATTTTTATTCGATTTTTGGATTCTACGTACCATGAAACGTAAACCATCAAATTTTGAGGGGGTGTTGAATTTTTTTTTTTTTTTGTCGATTCCTAAGGTTCATTATTGAAAATAATAAACCAAAATCGAATAAAAATTTGGCCGTCCGTCCGCCGTACGCGGCACTTTCCCCACTTAGCATTGACCGATTTTGATGAAAGTTGGTATGAAGGCTCCATTTGGGGTCTAGTTGTGCCCCGAAGATTTCGGTTAATGTAGATCACTTCTAAGGGTTGAAAAAAAAAATTTGAAATTTTGAAAACGCCCTAACTCAAAAAATTTGATTTAAAGGTATTGTTTTTCCATCAATTTAAGATAGTATAGAATTTTTTGAGACCTCGCGGAGCCCGGTAATACAGACACACGAGTGTGAATCGCAAAAGAGGCCTAATCTCCGTTCAAATGTTAGCTGACCGAAATAAGATCGAAGTTTTTCTTCTAGTTGGTTGGTGGTAACAATGGCAAAGCCGTGTTCTATATGGAGTGATCTACATGGAAAAAAATTAACCTTTGTGTAATAACTTGCAGCGTTTTATAGATCGTAATATCAGTAAGCTATCTTGGGACTTGAACCTTTCAACAACCCTCCGAATCTGAGCAAAATAGGGCCTCAAGATCGCGAGGCAATGGTGTTTAAGGAGAATCACATTCGTGCACGGGAAGACCTTTTATTGGTGCAATAGCGATGCCATTCTTAGGGGACCGTCAGGGGGATAACTCGCACAAACGAATCATCAAAATCGGACAAAGTTTGCCCGGAACAATCAATTGACGAAACCAAAATTTTCAAAAATCGCAAGTTTTGATTATATTTTGGCTTGTAGTCAGAAGACAAAGTATCCGTAGTCAGGAAGCAATACCAATAGACAAAATGTACGCTACATAGATCTGAATTGTCATCCCCTACTTTCTACTTCCTAGATAACAGATAGTTCCGCTTTGTTTCTAAGGACAACTTGTCCCCAAATATGAAATATTACGCAAAATTTATTTAAAAAAATGATAAGTGCCTATAATTTAATTCTTCAATTTATTTTTACAGTTTAGGAAGAAACAGTACCCACCTACCTGTTTATGTAGTCACCTACAATATACTGTCTTTATGAGGGGTTTTAACCTGTTTTCCCATTAATTCCTAACATGTTTACTATTCAATACGTCGGTGCCCACCTAATTAACCAAAACAAAACGACGAAAACAATCGTTAACAAACCCCTGGAGTGTCGCTTCGCACTACTTTTTTCCCCTATTAAAACCTTGAAAAAATCTCTCAGAATTTTTGGTGGGAGGATAAGACTTATCTCAACATTTATAAAATGTAAAATCATGAAAATTGTTGTCTTAAAATTCTTTTTGACAAATTCCAAAAACGTTTGTTGGATATCAAAAAATTGTTCATACTCAAGTAGGTATATAGCGTATGTAGCATATTTTAATATTTATTTTTATAGTGTATTCTCTGTGTACTTGTCGCCTATTTATATGGGTATGAGTTAGAAGGCTTGTTATTGTTAATGTGATTGTTTACGACAAGTTATATTGAAAGTAATATCGTTATGTTTCGTGATCGAAATTCCGACTGAACGATCAAGGCTTGTTCCTACACCGAGAAATAGAACAGGATCCTATCAAAACTTTGAAATATCGTTTAAAAAATTTGATTATAATATTACGGTGAACAATTAGTATGATGAGGACAAGGAGGTTAGTAATCCCAATAACTGCAGTTGTCCAGAGATATGAAATACGTATATTTCAACCACTTCGATAATATGCTAATTCATTACTTACCGACATTTCGTATTCACTCTACGCACTCCCTCCGTAGAAAATCTTCAGCTGAGAAATTGATTCCCCATCAAGGATTATTTAGATGTTCAGTTGCTGAGAAGATTGAAATAATCAGGGTAATTAGTGTTGGAGAGCAGGCTTGCTACGAAATCAACATAATTTGTAGCATAAATTACATAAACATGTTATGTATTTATTTCTCTGTGGGAGAGAACTCGACTCGTTAACAGTCGATGATTAGCTTTCTTATGTAACGATATAATTTTTTAAAGTATTATGCTAAACCATTTACTAAACTCTTATTTTTCCCATCTTTAATCATTTTCTGTAAAAAGTAGAAATAATCAAGAAAACTCAACAATTTCTACAGAATTTGATTTCTAGTCTTTGCTAAAGCTTGAGATCCACGCAAATCATTCACCCTACTGTTTTCATGGTTTCGATGATAGTTTGATAAAAACGTGTACATATTCGCACATCTTGCCAGTGTACTAGCACATGAGATCTCAGTACACTCGCCAGGTTAGTGGAATGGTTTGGCTAATATAGAGAACCATAACGTTCAAATGTTGATTTTTTGTCGTAGGAGTAGGTAAAAACGTCTGCCAAGTGGGTGTGGCACATAGCTTCCTCGTATCAATAACCCGATTATACAGGGTGTCTACAAAACAGTTGTAAGGAATTCAAGGGGTCGATTCTACAACTAATTTCCAACAAAAAGTGTCTCCTAGAAATTTTTTTAAAACGCCTCTTTAACCGACTTTTTTTACTTTCAAGTTTTTCTTCGTGTTTTCGACCTTTCACCATTAAAACGGTCATAACTCTCTTAAATTACACTCAAAAATTAAAAATAAGGATACCGTTGGAAAGAGCGTCAAATTTCCTATCTCCCTGATACCAAATAACAAATTTTCAGTTGAATTACACGGGGAATAAAGCAACCTAAAAAGTGAACTTAGTAAATTTTCGAAAAATTCCCGTTTTTCAACGCCTAAAATCTCCAAATATTACCAGGTAAAGTTCTGTTGCCGGAAAGCCTAAAAACTGCGCCAGAATCTCAGCTTTCCAACGGTATAATCAAAACATATTTTACAACCGAATTTAGGGGAGAATTTTGTGTTTGAACGCGGAAAAACGTGCATTTTTTCAACGAAATCGGCGCTCCGCCTACTGTTTCCGGAGGCCTAGCGGGCTACTGCGGCGCCAACCCACCCACTGCTATCGTCCGACCCCTCAGATCGACTAGGCGGAGCGCCGATTTCGTTGAAAAAATGCACGTTTTTCCGCGTTCAAACACAAAATTCTCCCCTAAATTTGGTTGTAAAATATGTTTTGATTATACCGTTGGAAAGCTGAGATTCTGGCGCAGTTTTTAGGTTTTCCGGCAACAACACTTTACCTGGTAATATTTGGAGATTTTAGGCGTTGAAGAACGGGAATTTTTCGAAAATTTACTAAGTTCACTTTTTAGGTTGCTTTATTCCCCGTGTAATTCAACTGAAAATTTGTTATTTGGTATCAGGGAGATAGGAAATTTGACGCTCTTTCCAACGGTATCCTTATTTTTAATTTTTGAGTGTAATTTAAGAGAGTTATGACCGTTTTAATGGTGTAAGGTCGAAAACACGAAAAAAAACTTGAAAGTGAAAAAAGTCGGTTAAAGAGGCGTTTTAAAAAAAATTTCTAAGAGACACTTTTTGTTGGAAATTAGTTGTAGAATCGACCCCTTGGATTCCTTACAGCTGTTTTGTAGACACCCTGTATAGATGATCCGATGCATAGTAGTTAATCTCAAAACACCAATCTCAAAGTACCTTCCACTACCCTCATAGGGGACCATCTACACGCTAATCTGGACAATCCTAGAAAATTTCATCAAATTCGGATGAAAAATGTAAATGTTATGGCTGTTACGAGGATTTTACGTATGCGCATGCGCAGAGGCTTCTGTGAATTTTAAGGCCTTGATTTTCATTGGGGACCATCTACAACCTAATCCGCATAATCCCAGAAAATGTCATCGAAATCGGATAGAAAATGAGGAAGTTATAGCTGTGGCAAGGATTTCACGTTTGCGCATGCGCAGCAGTCCGGGGGTGATGATTTCATATGGGACCGTCTACACGCCACAATCCCTGAAAATTTCATCGAAATCGGACAATAACTTCTATAGTTATGTCGGATAAGTACAAGGATATCATGACAGATACACAGACAGACAGACAGACTTGGTACCAAATTGTCCAGAAAGGTCTGAAACGTAAAACGCGAGTGGAAATTTCGATTTTGGAGAACTTTTTTTTCAACCTTGAAGAGTGAAAACATGCTTTCCCTGCCTTGGTAGACTCAGAAGCAAAATTATCACACAATGATTTCCAGTTTTTCTGTATACATCCTGCAACGAATACGGGTTTTCCATTATCAGTATCTACCTATGGATAATATCAGGACGGATGAATAATAGTATATTCGATTTTCGGATTCTACGTACCTTGCAATCACAACATGCCCAATTTTCTTTTCTTGCTCGATCCCAAAGGTTTATTATTGCAATTATTAATCCAAAATCAATGCAAAGTTACCTTCTTCCCATGTTCCAGTATCGCGAGGGCGCCTGCTTAAATAACATCCTTTTGATTGATAACAGTCCATTTCGAGTGCTGCAAAGATGTAAAACTAATACATGAAACCGTCAAGAGGTTGAAATAACGCGAACTTCAGAGTGAAAAGTGAAGGGTGACTACAATAACCTGTCAGGAAAAGGTTAAAGAGATAATTACGATGGCGTAGTTATTCATTAAATATTCCAAGATTCGATAGGTTCCATGGCTTGACTCCCTTTCCAGAATGCCACATTGATAAGCTGAAATAATACGAGTACCTACGTATAATGACATCACATTGTGAGTCTTCCTTCGTTCGAGTATGATTGTTACCTCTTTGGCTCAAGCCGTTTTTGAGGCACCAACCTTGCCGCAGAAATCCCAGAATGAATATTTCATGAGATACGCGTAATTCTGGTTTCGTCTCGAGTCTTTTTTGGAAAATGGGCGAAATTTTGACCTAGGTCACGATGATAGCCTTCGTTCGTTCCGAGGATATCAAAATCCGCGAAAGGTTTCGAATTATATTTCGTGACAACCGCAGGAGAATTTTTTATAAATATTATTTGAACCATAATTTAGAAAGAAAATGATGAATATCAGTCTAATTGTTGAGACAACAAATTGTACGGACGAAAAGGTCTCCACAAGTCATCGAGCATTTTTCAACTTTCTCAAGTACCCAAATCAGGAATCGCCCATCCATTCACTTTCCATTGTTGGCAGTTTAAATACGTGCAAATTGTCTTGTAGGTTCTTTCCGATAGGACGCAGAAGGCAAACCAACACAAATAATTATCTATATGGGACAACTGAGGGGCAGATAGCAATAATTAGGATTGGTAGCAAGTTGTTGAATAGTTGAAACTCCTTGTATTAACGTGAAATATGTTTTAGCCATGAGCTAACTGGCCAAAAAGGTCACAGAATTGTTTTAAGAAAATATCTAATGCATTTTAGATAATATGTTGTTAGGAATAATATAACTTTTGTATTATCCAACCCACAGTAATCATTTACCACTCATTGAAAATCTATTGATTTATCCAACATTCTATTTTAACTCGTGTTGCCAATTTTTCACCGCTTACCCTATTAACAAGGGCCGGAAAATGCGCTTTGTTACACGCCAACAAACTATTATTGAGAAAGTATATTATTATAGGTAGACCTACCTATGGGTTATATATTGGGGTCATATAATTCTGACCCCAATTTCCTTAACACACATTTTACGAACGATTAGAATGATTGAAAGACTTGAAGAATCTGATAATTCTGATGTACCTAGATTATAGCTTTGGACTGTGACTGCGATAAATAAAAGAGACTCTCCTAAACTAAGATTCTCGTATTTTGAGTTCAACTCACCCTTGGTTTTCTCTTTCCCTACAATGTTTTATCTCTCCCTACAAAGTCGAAATTTTGGAAAAAATTCAAAATTCTCTAAATTTGAAACTACTTGATAAAGTGTACGCCCACTTCAGGATCTGCCTCAGTGGTCAAGGCAAAGGACGTTTACGGGAGAAAAAACATAGAAACTTCAACAAAAATTTATAGAAAAGTTCGAGGACAAAATAACCCCAAATTTTGAAATGACCCAGGTAGCAAAGTATTTTTTGATGCATTTCAGATATGTTGCTAAGGATAATTTAACTATGTATTCTGCACTAAATTTGGCAAAAACATGTTCCATGTTTTTATAATTTACGTCGTTGGCGTTAAGTAGATACCTGGCGGGTCGAAGCGTTCTGTTCAAACATGATAATCTAATTTAATATTAAAAAATTACCATAAAATGTTATATTATAAAATTAGTGAAAAAGTACTTAATTCAGGTACCCAATACATAAAGGTGTGGTGTAACCAACATCGAGATAATAAATTCAAGATTTATACGAGTTTTACGAGGGTCGTATTTGAACATTGTTTCCACAACAATTGAAACTATTTTGGTGCTTCCTTTTTGCTTCCTTAGTTACTAAAGTCTGCCAATTGGGTGTGGCACATAGCTTCCTCGTATTCATAACCCGATTGTACAGATGATCCGATGCATAGTAGTTATTGTCAAAACACCAATCTCTAAGTACCTTGCACTACCCTCATAGGGGACCATCTACACCCCTATCCGCTTGATCCCTGAAAATTTCATCGAAATCGGATGGAAAATGTGGAAGTTATGGCTTTTACAAGGAAATAGACGTTTGCGCATGCGCAGTGGCTACTATCAGTGACTACTATCAGGTGATGATTTCCAACTACACGCCAATCCGTATGATCCGTGGAAATTTCATCGAAATCGGATTGAAAATGTGGAAGTAGTGGGTGTTACAAGGATTTCACGTTTGCGCAAGAGCAGCAGCTACTATCAGTCCGGGGATGATGATTTTCACAGGGGACTGTCTACACGCCAACCCTCACAATCCCTGGAAATTTCATCGAAATCGGACAATAACTTCTATAGTTATGCCCGTTACAAGGGCTTCCATGAAATTTTCAGGGATGACAGATTAGTGTTTAGATGGTCCCCTATGAAAATCATCACCCCAGACTGATGGTAGTCGATGAGCATGCGCCAACGTGAATTCCTTGTAATAGCCATGACTTCCACATTTTCTACCCGATTTCGATGACATTTTCAGGGATTACGCGGATTAGATTGCAGATGGTCCCCAATGAAAATCAAGGCCTTAAAATTCACAGTAGCCTCTGCGCATGCGCAAACGTAAAATCCTTGTAACAGTGATTCTCATATCCCATGCAACCTATCACCAGGCCCCAATAGCTCAGGAGTAGCGCTTTAGACTCCCACCAAGGAGTCCCAGGTTCGACTCCCAGCCTTGCCAAGAAATTGTTTGATCCAATCACTACTCACTTACATTTTTCATCCGAATTTGATGAAATTTTCTAGGTTTGTTCAGATTAGCGTGTAGATGGTCCCCTATGAGGGTAGTGGAAGGTAATTAGAGATTAGTGTTTTGAGATTAACTACTATGCATCAGATCATCTATATAATCGGGTTATGGATACGAGGAAGCTTTGTGCCACACAGACTTGGCAGACTTTTTTATTGTTGGGAGAGTTGAATTTATCTATTTGAGTTCAAGGGTGTATCATCCACCATCGCCAAATAACGAGCTAAGCTACGGTGTTTGCTGAACATTCTGAGCTTTATACCTTTTTCGTATCATCAGATACTGAATCTCGCATCTCTTATGTGCAGATAATATTCGTATAGTTTTCAAAAATATGAATAATGGTGCATTATACTCGAGAACAAGGGAAGATGAGCACCTATTGCACGGTATGAAATCTCTGCATGGTACGGGTGGTCTCCCTGAACCCACATAGGTTGGTACTAGTTATTTCCATCTTGATAATGGCGGGGTCCGATCTCAAAAACAAAGAAGACAATGGGAAAATATAATTTGAAGGAGCAGGTTTGTTTTTTCTTCGTAATTGAACCTCTTTCATTTAGGGCAGTACCGCCAATTTACGGCAGAGGTTGTCTCTGTCCAATTTATGGCTGCTCGAGCACCAATCGTGTTATTTCGCGCGATTAAATGGTTATATTCTCAAGTAATGGCAGAGTCTGTAATGGTAGGTCGTATGTTGAGCCCGTGGTAAGATGAGCCGAGTTAGAGACGCGCATGCGTAGTCGCCATGTACGAGTTAATTATTTTTGTCCGCTCAAAATCCCATTAGCCCAAATCGTTACTATCACCATAAATGTAAGAACGTATATTTCCTTAAATTTTGACAAAATACTAAAATGATTTTCTCAACTCCCTGTTTGATAAAAAGTACTCGTACTAACCCATAATCGTTGGACCTCCTCATTTTGACCTCCTCATTTTAAAAACATTGTTTATAATATACACCTACTATTACATTTTAATTACCTATGTATTATACTTCTATTTAATTAATTTATATTTTAATTGACGCATTCATGTCCTTGTAGACAAAGAATAAAGATTATCTATCTATCGACCTCCATACGGAAATGAAAGCATTGCAATCGGAAAAAGACTGATTTCCTTTCATGATCAGACAACCTACTGATTCAACTGTTATGGATAATACTGTCCAACAAACAAGGATTCTGCATTCCTATATCTGCAAAGGAATTTCCGAAACACGCTGAAGCAGGGTGACCAGAAACTTTATGCTCAAACTTCAGGAATGGATAGCACTGCCCAACAAAGCAAAGTAGTGCAGCCCATATCTGTTTCTGATTTGGAATATAGGAGTGCAATCAAGTTGTCTCACTCATCATTAGGTGAAAACCCCCAAAAATATTGTGCACACTTAGCATACATATTGAGTAATAAACGTCAGCAGACAATACAAATTTTAGTTAGGTTTACTCTAAGTACTCAAATCTCCTTTAAATTTGAAGACCAATCAGCAATAATTCAGAAATCAACGCTACCATTAATTTTCAACATCTTCTTCTCCTTCTTACCACTTTTTAATCCTGCTTAAAATCTTCCTTTCCTTACTTTGAATACGATTTTAAAACACGAAAATTTCGCTGGAATAACACGTTTTCTCGCAATCAAATCTCATTTCCCACTTAAAATTTTATAGGGAGCCCGTTTTAAGCTTTTGAGGGCCTCTGAAGAAGAAATAAATCACCTAAATGTTGAAAAAAAAATTAAATTGACAATTCTTTAAATTTTATGTCGAAAGACTATCGAACTGTACAGTTTATCTGTTGGTCGCCGTTCTTTCCTCGTTCCGGGTTAGTCTAATTTCTTACGAACCGGCACTCGGTTGCCCCTTCCAACCTCCCCTTTTGGTTTATTATTTTCAATAATGAACCTTTGGAATCGACCAGGAACAATTTTTTTTTAGCACCCCCTCAAAATTTGTTGGTTTACGTTTCAAGGTACGTAGAATCAAAAATACGTAGAACTCAAAAAAACGAATAAAAACGCTGCAAATTATTACACAATGGTTTATTATTTTTCTATAGATCACTCGTCTACAAAGCCACCAACCATCCAACATGAAGAAAAACATCGATCGCATTTCGGTCAGCTTTAATTTGAACGGAGATTAGGCCTCTTTTGCGATTCACACTCGTGGTTTCTGATTTATCGTACGTCCAAATTTAAATTCTCGTAGTGAGCGAACGGTTTGGCCTACAGAGCTTCGGGTGGTCTCAAAAAATTCTAAAAATTCTATACAATCTTAAATTGAAGGAAAAACAATACCTTTATATCAAAATTTTTTGAGTTAGGGCGTTTTCAAAATTTCAAATTTTGATTTTGGAACCCTTAGAAGTGACCTACATCAACCAAAGTCTTCGGGGCACAACTAGACCCCAAATGGAGCCTGCATACCAAATTTCATCAAAATCGGTCAATGCTAAGTGGCGAAAGTGCCGCGTACGGTGGACGGACGGCCAAATTTTTATTCGATTTTTGGATTCTACGTACCTTGAAACGTAAACCATCAAATTTTGAGGGGTGTTAGAAAATTTTTTTTCTTGGTCGATTCCAACGGTTCATTATTGAAAATAATAAACCAAAAATCGAATAAAAATTTGGCCGTCCGTCCGCCGTACGCGGCACTTTCCCCACTTAGCATTGACCGATTTTGATGAAATTTGGTATGTAGGCTCCATTTGGAACTAGTTGTGCCCCGAAGATTTTGATGTAGGTCACTTCTAAGGGTTCAAAAATGAATTTTGAAATTTTGAAAACGCCCTAACTCAAAACATTTTGATATAAAGGTAGGTATTGTTTTTCCATCAATTTAAGATAGTATAGAATTTTTAGAATTTTTTGAGACTACGCGGAGCCCTGTAGGGCAAACCGTTCGTTCCCTACGAGAATTTAAGGGTTGGACGTACGAAAAATCAGAAACACGAGTGTGAAACGCAAAAGAGGCCTAATATCCGTTCAAATTATAGCTGACCGAAATGCGATCGATGTTTTTCTTCATGTTGGATGGTTGGTGGCTTTGCAGACGAGTGATCTATAGAAAAATAATAAACCATTGTGTAATAATTTGCAGCGTTTGAAGGATTGTGGCAAAAAAATAGCATTTTGAGTGGAGTAATAATTAGTCGTAAAATCGATTCCTGAAGTGTTGCCGGTTGGTTTCGGGACACCCTGTACATGAAGTACCATAAAGGAGGTTAGTGTGGGTATCATCGTACATGTATGATGGAATATTTCAATGGAAGGCAGGTTATTATCTTGGAATAAAATCCACAGGAAAATTTTGAATAAGGAATTCTGAATAATAAATTCTCATAGTTTTTGTCCGCTGATGAAGGTGCAGTCAAGGAAACTGTAGGATCTCACTTGATTATTATTATATATTACCCGTTGTGTTAAGGTGCGATTTCCCTGGCGCGTCTGCGGCGGGCGGCCGCGGCTCGCGACCAGACGCTCCCCACTGCTTCAGTGTTTTTAGATGGAACCGATTTCCCTGGCGCGGCCGCGGCCGGCGGCTCGTCTCGGCGGCTACATGGCCCATTCTGGGTGGCTACATGACAGCCGCCGCGGCTGCGACCCGACTGGTCTAGTGAGCAGTCCAGCCGCGCTGCCTTCGCGACCAAGGTATGCAAACCCGCAATGTTTCTACATTTTACTGTGAGTTACAGTATTGAGCCTGGTTTGTGTGGCAAATTCAAACTCACAAGAAGATCAGTACCTACCAAACGAACATTTTCTCTTCTCATAAATACAACCCTCTGAAAAGAGAGACAATGTCTCTATCTATATTTATGTGCAACATCCACTTAGTAGACTTTTCAGGTGTGAAAATTTCACTGCGACCCCGGTGAATAAGTGGTCAAATCAAATTTGCCCATTTTACAGGGAAGCATCATTAAAATTTGAACCTTTAACTAAAATCCGGATTTTGTCGTAGAAGGTTGAAATTTCGAATGAATCATGTAGTCATTCATTCCAAATTTCAACTTTCTACGACAAAATCCGGATTTTAGTTAAAGGTTCAAATTTTAATGATGCTTCCCTGTAAAATGGGCAAATTTGACTTGACCACTTATTCACCGGGGTCACAGAAATAATAGGTAGTTATATACATTTCTTAATGTATAAACATGACATGTTTATACATTAAGAAATGTATATAACTACCTACCTATTATTTCACACCTGACAAGTCCACTAAATGGATGTTGCACATAAATATGAGGAGTTTGATTCCAGAAGGTACTAACGACCATTTCTATCGATATTGAGTTAACACTTGCCAAGAGTTTTTTTTTGGGGGGGGGGGGGGGGGTAGTTCTTCGCAAAAATGCTATCGTTTTGAAGCAAAAGATAATTTATTCTTTTGAAAAACGAGGGTGAATATTCCGTTTAGTTTCAAAAGGTACTGTATCCATCACAATGGCGGTCTCTTATCCGTTTTGTTTCAAAAAGTGCTTTATCCACTTCGTATGTTTTTAAAAAAAGTACTATATCCACTTCTTTTGATTCCAAAAAGTACTAAACGCCACGTTTTGAATCTAAAAGTACCTACTATATTCATAAACCTGATATTTCAAATCTCGTTCAAAATTATTTTAAACTTTGAACTAATTTACCTTTCTTTCCAAAAATATTTATTATAATTTAGAAATAATATTTCTAAATTCTATTATATTATAATATATTATAATATATTATTAATTATATTATATTATGAGTATATTATATATTTATTATATTATTTATATTATATTATCTTATATTATATTATAATATAATATAATATATAATATATTATTATATGATATTATATATATTATATTATATTATTATATTATAATATATTTATATTATAATATATATTATACTATATTATATTATAATATATATATTATAATATATTTCTTTATATTATAAAGAATAACATCATTGGTTTACAGCACGTTTTTCAGGGTCGTTATGGTTTTTTGCGTTTTTTCTCACGTTTGACCAAAATTGAACGGAAACTGTGGACCATAATATGGTCATATTATGATGGTTTATTTTTCACCATCCAGTGTCCTGAACCCACGATTTCCTGAAAATGTCATCGAATTCGGATGGATAATGTGAATTTGGAAAGTAACCTACACAGTCAAACTATTGAAGTTCAACAGAAAGAACGATCTGAAAAGTTGTTCATAATTTCTCAGACGATGAGAATATTGTAAAATCCTTTTGTTCTTGCCAAAAACATGGGTGAGTGAGGCTTCCTATCCATCAACAATAGTTCCGCCTCTGCCAGTGAATGGGCAACAACAATAATCTCGCGCAACATTATCGAAATGGGTGGGGGGGACGACCGCGCCGCGCCGCTGAGAAAACGTTGTTCTACAGCGCGACGCGGCGCGGCCGGCGGCTGAGTAGGTACATGACAAAATCGCCAGCCGCCGGCCGCCCGCCGCAGACGCGCCAGGGAAATCGCACCTTTAGGTTGCCATATCAACGTGGAATAAAATTCATTCTGCTTTTGGAATCCGCGTTCTGTAGTTTTGTTCGTACTTACATTTGGAAATCCTTCATTGGCTACGAGGATGGGATCCTGACTACGTCAGGAGAAGAGAAGAAGGAAGAAGAGCAGTGCATTCCAGGAGAGGTGAAAGCCATAATTCGTCGATGTGGATCATGTCAATGTGCTAGTACGAGGCCTAATGAATGTATTCCGGTGGAGTGGCCACAACACCGATATAATGCCTATAAGCAAGAAGGACTGCCCGCAGATCCGGCTCGTCAGCAAATTCTTTTGGACTACCGAAATGCTCCTCAAAAGAAAACTGGGTGCCCTCCAGCCGTCATGGTTTTGGAAAGACAGTTGCCTACAGCTCCCGATAGACTTCGGCCTGATATCCGAGAACAGATAGGAAATCGGGTCGGGAGACAACATGAATACCATCACCAACGAGTGAAACCCGAGAAATTCCGGTTTAACCAAGGAGTGTGGTTAAGAAATGAGCGAGGAATGGATGGAAGTCTGGAGTTGTTGAAGAACGCACTGCAGAACACCCATATCGGATATTGGGGGAAGGAGAAAAGCAGCACGCCGATCAGCCAGAGAAAGAGCAGTGGACAACATCCCAGCTAGGGGGTCATCGAACATAACACTGAGCCCTAAGGGGGGAGAAGTGTAGGATCTCACTAGATTATTATTATTATATTATCAGTAGTGTTAGGTTGCCATAGCAACGTGGAATAAAATTCATTCTGGTTTTGGAATCCGCGTTCTGTAGTTTTGTTCGTACTTATATTTGGAAATCCTTCAGAAACCACACAGTTGTTCACAGGATCAGTGGACTAAACCCTCGGGGACGTCCTTCCAAAAACACGGAGTCACAATTGGAGGGCCATCTTGGGTCGTTAGATCACCAAAGGAACGACTGTTGTAACCCGATACGAAACCGATATTGCAAATCAGCACTTACAGATTTCACGGCGTTCGGAAGTTGTCGCAGCTGCGGCCTCCCTACCAGTAATTTTCAGGTTTCTCTTTATTTCCTCGCATCTTTTCTTCAGCTCCTTTCTTTGTTCAGGAGGTCCTCCGATTGCGCTGTGGGATTCTTATTGTATCGAAGTGAATCCAGACGCTACAGCAAAGGTGAAATACCTTGCATCTGAAAAAAGTGCAGAAGTAAAAACCTAAAGGTTTTTAAAGTTGAACCATTCATGAACACAAAATAGGTAGGATAAGAACAAAAACCCTTCCTCCCCCTGCTCTTTTTTGAGGAACAACAAAAGTTGTCTTTTCTTTAATCGTTGTTTTATGAGACTTTCTATTGCCCTATTATGTGGGCAGTTGCATTACAACAAAAAAGTTGTGGTTCCATGTTTTACTTTTAATTAATAATTAACCTTTACAATTGAGCAAGAAAAAAAAGTACCCCCTTCAAAATTTGATGATTTACGTTTCAAAGTATGTATTGCCCAAAAATCCAATAAAAAATGTACCTCCGTCATCGTACGCGGCTTTTGGCCATTTTCCGATTTTTATTAGATTTGGTACAAGGGCTCCATTTGGGGTCCAGTTGTGCCCCGAAGGTTTAGTTTATTGTCAGTCACGCCTAAGGGGTAAAAAGTTGGAAAATACGTGGAATATAGTCACGATTTTTAAGAATCTTTTGATTCCAACCAGAGCTTTGTGGAACCAACTGTTCGGTTCCCATAAGGATAATTAATTATTTAATTAGTGGAAAAACAATTATTGACGTGCATTAATCTATTTAGAGTAGTGTTAAAGTTTTAAAAATGAATGAGACCATCCCGAGCTCTCAACGATGAACCTTGGTTATGAAATTAATAGGGATTTCGCATGTCAGCATACTACCTTCCTAATATAGGTTATTATATCCTATTATAAGATATGACTCGCCAAAGTACCGACAGCTGTGCCGAAAATGCGATCTTTTCCGTTTTTTCGAATAGTATTTTAGTTCACTCGGTTGTGCTTCCTTAACAACTAAAACCCAAATTTCGCATTGAACGCACCAAAAATTTTGGGATAACTATGTTCTGCTGAGAGGTACTTTCTGTCGAAATAAACTTATTATAGCATTAGCAAACTGAATTAAACCTTTCGCAATTAGAATTAACCCTTTCACAAATAGAATTAAACCTTTCGAATACTGAAATAAACTTTTCGCAATTAACAAACAATTTAATAAATTTTTAATAAACAAAAATATTATTAAATAAACACGATAAACTATCCATTTATAAATCAATGTTCCAAAGTAAACTATCACATGAATAGTCCATTTTTCAAGAAAGGGGAAAGTCAGTAGAGTGGTTGGCCTGTAGCTGCAGCAGGAAGTACAAGATACGTGTCCAATTTCAAGGGGATTTTCAAGGAATTCGGCTGTCCCTCCTTTGAGCGTTCAGCAATACTCACTGAACTAATATTTGAATCGTTGTCGCTCATCACCACAACAATGTTCCTCACAAAACCAAAAAAGAGAAAAAACCTACGAACATTTTTATGACGTGAATGTTGACGGGAAGGGAAGGGTGACTCTACACAGTGAAGGTCAATGAAAGTTTGCCGATCCACAGGGAAGATATTGACCGTCCACAGATAAGGTATTGTTTTGGGGACTTCACTCACTCTTATGTCCTCTGATCATGTTTGGTGCAGAGAATTAATTTTATGAAAGGTTCACTTGTAATAGGGAAAGGTTTAATTCAGTTTGCGAAAGGTTTGATTCCAATTGTGAAAGGGTTAATTCAGTTTGAGAAAAGTTGAATTCATTTTTTCAAAAAGTTCATATCAAATTGCGAAAAGTTTAATTCAGTTTGCGAAAGGATTAATTCAGTTTGCTGTAGGTTTAATTCAGTTTGCTAATGCTATATGAACCAAAGCTCGATAATATAGTTGGCTGCTACATCTTTACTGAAAAATAATAACCCGTGTAATAATTTGCGGCGATTTTATAGTACTGTGGCTTTGAAATTTTGTGATTCATAGACGAGGTGGTAAAACGTAATGGTAAGACGTTGAGTAATGTTTCAAGACTAGAGAAATCTTCGAGGTGAAAGAGTGGTCATTCTCAACAGCTCTGGGAATGATCAGGGCAAAAGATCATACTGCTAATGTCCTGAAATGGACAAAGAAATAAAAACATCAGTAAATGTTTGGAATCAGCGTTTGGAATTGGAAAAAGTCTGACTAGTGGGTGTGGCACGTAGGTTCCTTGTATGGATGATCCGATGCGAAGTAGCTAATCTCAAAACACTGATATTTAGGTATAAACCTATCACAGCCCTCTTATAGGACCATCTACACGGCGAATGAATGAATGTTTTTTATTTCCCGTTACACACTAAGTGTATTGACAATAGTCTATTACAAATAGGTACCTAACTTAATTGGGAACAAAATAATACGAGAAAACAAAACAATGGGACATTAGACAAAAGGACAGAGCACACGAGTAAAAAAAGTCTGCCAAGTGGGTGTGGCACATAGCTTCCTCGTATCCATAACCCGATTATATAGATGATCCGATGCATAGTAGTTATTGTCAAAACACCAATCGCTAAGTACCTTCCACTACCCTCATAGGGGACCACCTACACGCCAATCTGGACAATCCTAGAAAATTTCATCAAATTCGGATGAAAAATGTAAGTGAGTAGATGTATGTGATTGGATCAATAAAATGCATAGCCTCGGCTGGGATTCGAACCCGCGACCCCTGGGGGACAGTTCTACGCTCTACCGTCTGAGCTATTGAGGCCTAGTGATGCAATGTATAGGATTTGAGATTCTCACAGGGGACCATCCCTCTTTGAAAAACCATTCTCTATGATTTTCATAGGGGACCATCTAAATACTAATCTGTAACATCTCTGAAAATTTCATCAAAATCTGGTGGAGAATGTGGAAGTCATGGCTGTTACAAGGTTTTTACGGTTATGCATGCTATCGATCCGGGAGCGATGATTTCCAAAGGACAGTAACTTCTATAGTTTTGCTTGTTACAAGGGTTTCAAGACACTCGAAACCAAAATTTGTTCCTGAAGATGTGAAACGCGAGTAGAAATTTTGATTTTGGAGAACTTTTTTTTCAACCTTGAAAAGTGATAAGATGCTTCCGCTAACTTGGTAGACTCAGAAGCAAAATGATCCTTTGAAAGCCAACCAGTTAGGTACCTATCGAAAATATGCACCGAATAAGTGAAGAAACCTCCAGCTCGGATGACAATTTTTCCAAGTCCATGCGGCTGTAAATCACACTTAGTGAATTTCAAATTGGACGTTATTTACGTTGTTGTACGGTTTCAAATGGCTGCGATAACGACTGCTCCAATTATCGTTAACATAGCGTGAGAACATCCTGAACTACTCTTCGGCCAATAAGTTAAGAATCCTCTCAAGGATGTTTCGTCAAAGTCTCGGAGATGTTTTGTTGAAGAAGCAATCTCCGGTCAATTTCTTTCTTGATGGCCGCAACCGTTCAGTTGTTTTTGGGTAAAAGGGGGGGTTCACCGTTGCTCTCGACTCGACCATTATTTCCTCGGAACTGTTTTGCGATCTGCAGCGCTCGTTTGTGGAGATGGATTGCGTTTTGAGCTTTTCCCTTGTCAAGACGTTCTTCTTCCTTTCATACGGACTCGGGGGGACGGCGGTATCAACGGAATCCGCCCCTTCTCCCGTGTGCCCAACCCCATTTTCCAGTATTATCCGAGGCGAACGGTTCCGCAGGGTCTGGATTCTGGGGCGCGACCACATTGGCCCCTGATATCGTGTGGACATAAGCCAGAAAGTCGTATCTTGGCTTCACCCAACTTTCGGGAAAACGACCTAATAGGTTTCGTGGTCAAATAACTCTTTCCCGGGATTATTTTTCCTCCTTTTACCACAACTAAAAGTTTTTCTTTTAGTTCACCGTTGCTCGTAATTATCTAACTTCAATTTATATTAAATGAGGAACATACTGAAGAAATTAACTTAATATGTACGGATTCGTTGAGCATATTGCGGAAGCTTAGATCATCCTCCTTTGTTCGAGTCACTAGTGGGCTGACCAGAAGCTTGATGGAAGTGCTCAACGTCTGTTCTGCCGAAAATAGAAAGATTGAATTTCTCTGGGTGAAAGGACACACCGGCCTGGAGGGAAATGTCATCGTGGACCGGCTGGCTAAGAGAGGTGCCGAAGCGGGACAGTTTTTGGAGTACAACATAGAAGTAGAAGATTTTCTCCCATCCATAACGGTTTGGCAGGAAACCTATTCCTTGACTCCAGAAGGCCAGTTTTACAAGCGCATTCAACCCTCGGTACCAGCTCGGCCATGGTTCGTGGGAAAGGATTTTGGAAGAACCATCGCCCGGGTAAGATCCAACCATGGAATATGCAACGCCTACCTTTTGAAAATAAATAAAAAGGATGCCCCATCATGGAACCCCAATGATACCCCAATGGAACGCTGGAACACATTATCATGGAGTGCTGTAGTTTTAGTGACCGCAGGGAGGAAATGATCAGGAACATAGAGGAGAAACTAGAAAACCCTTTTAATTATTTAACAATTTTATATAAGAAAGACGTTTTAATTTATAGAGAAATATTTAATTTTATCAAAGCTTGTAATTTAACTGTGTAATAACGCAAACGTTGTACCTATGGCTGTATGAAAAATTATTGCCAAATAAAACAAAAAAAAAGTTTTTCTTATGGTAAATTAGTTGCTGAATTGATTTCTGAGGTCAAAATTAAACATTTTTTAGTGTATATTTTCAAAAACTGTATAACATTTTTCCATCCTTACATTACTTACATTTAAGCCAGATATACTATGCCTTGAAGTCCTATCTCGATTTTGCTAGCAGTAAAAGTCCATGTATCTATGATTAACACTAAGTATCTATGATTGATACGACTTCAAGGCTTAGTATATCTGGCTTAAATGTAACTAAAAAAGTGGTTGTGGCACATAGCTTCCTCGTCACCGTAACCACTGTATACGTCATTGAAAATATTTATTCAATCAATTTTCTCAATCACAAATTCAATTATCAATTCGGAGTTGTAGATTAGGGTAGTATAGTTTGGTTATTGTTATGCAGAAGCATAACACGGAAAAGGTTTGAATATATTTTATTATTATTAAATTATGAAATGACGAAGGAGTGATTGGTTAACGTTGCAATGAATTGTTGTAGCAAATACATTAAATTGTTGATATATAATAAATAATTTAGTGATCACAGCATTTCGAAAAATAAAATATATGCGTCGTTTAAAGATGGGTTAACTTATTAGATAGAAATCGACCCCCAAAACCCCCGGGTACCAATAACTCAATTTGGTCAAATTTTCACGTTACGACTTTCTGGCTTAGCACGGCAGTATTATAATCAGACTTTCCATGCTTGTAAATCATACAACGTTTATCATACACTACTATCTATTCGTATTCATGTAATCAATCCCTAGAAAAATTCACATTGGTTCATCATTTCCAATAATCATCCTTTGAAATCGACCAAGAATAAAAATTTTCAACCCCCCTCAAAATTTTTTGGTTCACGTTTCAAGGTACGCAGAATCCAAAAATCGAATACAAATTTTGCCGTCCGCTGTACGCGAAACTTCCCTTAGTTAGGTACCATGGACCGATTTGAAGAAATTTGGTATATTGGCTCCATTTGGGGTCGAGCTGTGCCCCGAAGCTTTTGGTTGATGTCAGTCACTTCTAAGGGTTGAAAAATAAGGGCTGAAATTTTCAAAAGTGCCATAGCTCGGAAGCTATTGAAATAAAGGTATTAATTTTCCATCATTTTAAAATAGTATTGAATTTTTAGAATCGAATGAAAAAAACCTGTAGGACAAACCGGTCGCTCGTCATGAGAAGTTAAAGGTTGAAAGTATGATAAATGAGAAACACGAGTGTGAATCGCAAAAGAGCATCTCCGTTGAAATTTTAGCAGACCACATTGCGATTGTTGTTCGTTTCTCGAGTTGTACTCAGTTTTGCATCCAGTTATCAAATTTCTTGATGGAGGATTCTTCGAATTGAGTGTGAAGCGACTATTTCTTGAAAATTGACTTGATTGCAAAGCAAAAATATGGTTGGTAGGTAGTGGCAATGGCAAAGCTGTATTCTCTGTAGGCGAGTGATCTATATAGAAAAATAATAAACCTTGGTGTAATAATTTTCAGTGTTTCCCACTTTGGCATTTCCCTCTTTTGACACCCAAAGGACCATTTTGGCGGTATCAAAATGCCCTTCCCATTATCTGCTTATTTATAATTTTCTCAAAGTTAGAAGTCCTGTTAGATGGTTGTTACTGAAGCTGACTAGAAAAGTTTGAAAATCTGAGATTGGTAAATTCTGAGAAAGATTCACAGTGTGGTGTGTGATGGTTGTACTTACTCCATTATCGAAAAGATGTTTAATTTCGGACTAGCTAGAAGACAAAAGCTTCCAAATACTTTGGAAAATATTGAAAGATGTGGAAGAAAAACTGAAAAACTGAAGGAGGATGTGGACAGAGCAGATTAGGAGAATGTTATTCGGCATGCCAGGGTTCATCGAAAATTGTGTTATCATAAACATAGTCTCATCAGGAGCCGAGAAGCGGCGTTGTGGCCGAGCGAGCTATGGCATGTGTCTCTGGAGACGAGACTCGGACCGGTTGCAGGGGCCGTGAGTTCGGGACTCGCCTCGGGAGCATATTTTTGGGCAAGTCGGTCTCAGTTCCCCCTCGTCCCAACCCTGGGCGGTGAGGCCAATGGGATGCCATGAGCGAAATCATCAGAACAAATTCTGATCTTCTCTTAGGAAGATATTGCTGATGACGTCCGCGACGCCAGGAATGGCAGTCGGACGAAAATCCAACCTGAAATGGTTTACTTTACATGGTCTCATCATGAAATTACCAGATCCCAGTTAGTAATCAGCAATAATGCCTACAGCTTAGTTCATTGTCTACTCATCATCGAAATCTCCATCAATTATCATGAATAAATACAAGATTTAACTTTGTGAAATTATAAATTTAATGTGTCAGTTGGGATTTGTGCGGTAACATTCATTCATGGTTGCCTCTCACGTCCCTGCCCGAGGGAAGTCGACCGACTAGTTTCAAACGCGCTTTCTATCAAGTTGAATCGAAGAACATCGGTAATTCTATCGAATAATAAAAAAAAACCTTTGCCTCAGAGACGTAATTTCATATATCCGAAACTTTAGTGGACGATTCGGGGTCATAACGGTAGCGCAAGAAAGGGAAAGGCTTCAAGCAACAAGATGGCATTAGGTGTACAACGACCCGTGTTGGAAGCCAAGAGGAAATGCAGCGACGGGCTAGTGAGATCACGTCTCAGCCAGGGGCTTCTTCTTCATCATTTCTTCTTTCTCCCCTCTTCCTCTTCTCGTCCTATTCTACCATCTTCGCGACCCGAAGCCCTCTTTCTTATGTCCCTTTTCCAGCCAAGATCCTTACCGACCCCCTCACCCCCGCCTCCGCTTTTGAAACAAGATCAAAACCATTCTTTGAATACCTGTGGCTTCCCATCACCTCCGTCAGTCAACCATTTCGATCATGAACGTCCGTCCCCTTCCTTTGTTCCCAACTTTCGTTGGCATCATAGGTAGCTTCACGACTTGAATTACGAAGCTAAACTTTTCAATAAATTGTAGCATTCTGAGCTTTTACCTAGTCTTAAGTTCCCATTGCGAAAGTCATCCAAAGTATTGTTTATAGAATTGAAGGGTGTTGAGTCGGATGATATAGTCTTGTTGGTGGTCGAAACGACTCTGGGTCCTCTTTGTGAATAAAAAGGAAAACGTTGCAAAAAGTTCCTTTGTTTCTATGAAAAATCACCTTTTTTTCCGCAATTATGTTAAAATAATGCTAGTTCTAAACCCTTTCCTAATCAATTTTAAAGGACGTATTACCAAACAATTTTACCATCAAACAAGTTTGGATCTATTGAAACGATCGATTTTGAATGAATTTAGAAAGATTGGATAGAGGAAAAAGCAAGAAGTGTACATTCTACATAAAACTGATGAGTTTGGATCCGTTGAATCTGAAATTTGTTGAGAAATTTGGAAAGCTGAAAAAGCGGACTAGTTGTATATTCCACATGAGACTGATAAGTTTGGAACTATTATATCAGTTGTGTCGTCTAGTTGCAAACCCGGCCACCTCCAAAAAAGCTGCTTTTTTCAAAAAAGCTGATTTTTTGTCACGCTGAACTAGATAAGGCTGGAATACCATTCTTTTGCCTTTAAGGTCACATTAGGGCTGGTTGTTTGAAAACATATTCTTGAATGGCTTGGGTATATGGAGGGGGGAGTTATTCACAATTTTATCTTGGATTTGGCCGTTTTTGAAACTCATTTTGGAGTTGGCCGGTTTTGAAGCAAAATAGAACTGACATTTCCCTGGATTTTATGTAAATTTAGGGTTGTTGGGATGCAAATGAACTAAAACTTTATTTCTTGTAATATATTCATATTTATTTACAATAAATTGAAATAAAAAACTCAAAATCTTGGTTCGAGATGCATTCAAAAATGAAAATGCAATTTCACACCCTTGAGGCATTATCGTCTTCAATAGGCTCACAAATTTCGTCCAGATGTTCTTCTTCACCCCTATCTTCTTCCTCTTCTTCTTCTCTGGGCACTCCTTCATGAGCAGCTGATGCGAAGATGTTTTCGTAAAAAGTCAGCCTGCCGTCATTATCCCAATTTGGTCCAAAATGTTTTGTCAAAAGGTTTTGGACATCTCGAAGTTTCAGTGGCTTGACGACAGTACCCGGCACCACGGGTGTGAGCTTGCTGGTCATAATGCTCCTCTTATTCTTCAAAACAGACTGCCTGGCTCTTACTTCAGATCTGTAGAAAACCTCCCCTTGCACTAGCACCTTATTATTTCGTTTCGAAAAATCTCTTCGTCGGAGCAAATTTGAAATGCCACTGTGGTTTGAGGAGGGCATTACTAGTCTTCTTCCAATCATGATCGGCGTAGTCTCTTCCTTTGAACACTGTTCCACTTTCGGAGAGGATGTTGTCAAACTCTGAAGGCTCAACGAGGGTCTCGATTTTTTTCAATTTCTTTTCGATTTGTGCGAAGACACGATCTGGAGGGATGAATGAATGGCCAGGAATAGGGAAAACGGCCTCAATCTTTTTCAGGTTGTTGGGGGCATGCTTAGCGAACCAATGCTGTAGCATAAACATCATCGTGGTATTTCTGTTCTGGCCCCCACAGCCGTCGGCCATGCATCTAAGAACTGTGGTGCCGGTGAAATCGGTATTCTTAAGCCTATGAAATAACGCTGAAGCAATTTCATTTGAAACTTTTGGGTATTCTCTCCCCACGTGTAGATGAAGACGTTCTCATTCGTCAGTGCATCTTTGGATGAACCCTGTACAATCTTAAAGTTGTAGAGGTAGAACTGCCTACTATAGTAAGCGGATTGGTCGGGGATTTTCGGCAATGCAAAATTTTTCTGGCAGTCAAAGCTAAGTGTGAGCATATCCTCCCTCTTTTCCTTGAGAAGAGAAAAAAAAGCTTTACTTCGCTCTTTGTGAACTCTGTATTCAGCCAAAAGTTTCTGCTTTTCACGTTCAGTAATATTTGCAGCTTTTAACCTCTCCTTCAGCTCTAAACATTTTGAACACAAGTCAGTTTTCGGCGACCCGAAACCAATGTTGAATCTTGTGTTGAAAATCATGCGGAAGAACGAGTGGGTTACTTTGGTTGATTCTTCTTGGCCAGCGTTGTACATTCGCCACATCTTTTTTATGCTTAGTTCACTACTAACGTAATGCTTCACAGCAGTTTTACTACGGCAGTAGTGAGATTCCGGATTTGGAGATGGCCGGCTATGAAACTCACCAAAAAGAGGATTTGGCCGTTTTTGCAGTACATCGTGATTTTCAAACGCTTGTTCAACCGGGATTTGGCCGGATTTGACGTGGTTTCTTAGTTCTGAGGGATGGATCATATATAATATATATGATTAGGATCCTAATATTATTAGGACTCGGAGAACGAAAAAAAAACGCGTTTCGAAAAATTGAGGAGTTGGCCGGGTTTGCAACTAGATGACACAGTTGTTTTCGAAAGATCTAAGAAAGATTGGAAGGGGTAAAGGACTACAAGTACTTACTCCACATAAGACTGGTAAATCTGGATCTATAAAATCTGTAGAAGTTGAAAGAACCAAGAAACATTGGAATGAATAAAGGACTAGAAGTACATTCTACATAAGACTGATAAGCCTGAAGATGCTGGCAAGTTGCCCCAGCGAAACTGTAGCTAGAAAGAGAATTAAACTACAAAAATCAACGTTTTCCTTTTTATTCACAAAGAGGACCCAGAGTCGTTTCGACCACCAACAAGTTTATAGAATTGGTTGTTGATTATCTAAATTCAAAGGTGCCTAAGAAGGGAGTATTGATTCAAAACATTGGATACCAACTTTTGAGTAGTTCCAGAGCCACTTTATACCCTACCGGCTTTTAGGACCAGTCACACTTCTCGATGAGGATTCTGCTTTGATCCTAGTATCTGCAATTCTTGGACCATTTTTGGAAAATATTTCGGCTTCAGAACCTTTGATGTTAAATAATGGATAGAAATAATAATAGTCCGGCCGCATCCATAATTAATTGCACTACCTTTCGGGTGAGATATTCATTATAAAACTTAACTAACGTTAACTTTTAGTGCACTAAAAGTTATCAGGACGCATGAAATGGGTTGAAATAAATCCGCAAGATTCATGACATGAATATAGTTATTTGCTGGGAGTATCGTAACCACAACAACTACCGAAGACATAAATAAACATAACTACATAACCATTCACTGAGACAGTAAATAAACATTCTGTCTGTATGTGATGAGAAGAGCACTTCAAGACTGTTATACGCGCCTGAGAAATCCAACGATGCTAACGAGCTTGAGAATTAAGATTACGAAGCACAACCTCAACTCGACATTCCACTCGGCCAGCCTTGACTTTTGGCGACCTGCCGCATTTCACTACATAGTTTTCCCATCGTGGACGGCCCAGAAGGAAGAAGACTAATAGTACTCAAGGCAAAGTTTTATCGCTCGATGCGAATAAAAAGTTTAAATTGGTAGCCTGTGAAAAATCAAAGTACTTAAACGTATTCATTTCGACATCGAAATAACATTATTATAGTCTCTGACGAACTACCTATGGACTTTTATGAGTCATTAGGTCATAATAATCCTAATAAGGCGTTCATAATGTTTTAATTAATGTTCCTTTCACCCTTACTTCTCTTTGTAATTTAGTTTTGTACAATCCAAACTTTTATAGTCAGCTTGTACATTCATGCTACATCTATAAGGTGATCATTAGTTGGTGTAATACGTATAGGTAGGAAATTGATTCGGGAGACTATTGACTACAAACAATATTGTATACTGAATGGCCAGTAAGATTTTTATTGTTGAATTTATTTGATACCTAACTAATGAACTATTTATGTTCGTTCTCGTAAATAATTATTCGTAATATATTACAAGGTGACCAAATATATCAGTTTTAAAGCCAATAACTAATGTTTTCGGGTCTTACATTGTGAAATTCATCCCCAGGCCTCAAATGTCCACCATACTATGAATATCTATTGCCACCGTGAACTGCTGATTGGCATTAGAGGGCACGACTCGGATTTCCTTACTCGGTTTCGGGACTGTTAGAATGGTATTGTGATGTTACCATTCACTAGGTACCATTCTCAGTACCTAACTGGAATATAGTGAGTGATTGCATTATGTTTGGACCTTCCCGCCCAAAATTGAGCAGTTCGCCCAAAGACAAAGTAGTTACGGCTTCCGCCGCTAGGGGATTGAGCTAAGAATGAACCAAACTAGATCTTCTCCTACAATCAATGGGTTATTGCATTCAGAACTAATAGGCCAGTAATAGATCTATAAGAATTTATGAACTAATAGAGCAAGGACGATCATAAATGAGAGCAACATAAAACATGAATGCACGGGGCAGATCAAGATGGCTGCGGAAAAGGAACCCCTCCGCAATCCCGATGCCTCCGCCATTACTCCATCATTTTTCTGTAAAAGTTAACTCTGCGCTCTATTTTGCTGTTCAAATTAATTAATAGTTCTGTTCAATACAACCATTTAGTTCTAAACCTGTGTGGTTTATTCAGTGCTAGTTCCCGAGGTAAACATTTGGTGCCGAAACCCAGGAACGAACCAGGGACCTTTAGATTCATCAGTAGCTCTACGAATTGGGATCAAAATAGGTTGGCACTAGGTCAAAGCAAGGGTTCCAATATTAAGACAGGTAGGACAAGGGGACTCATTCCTACTGCATTGGTGGAACTGTCCAGTGGCATTAAGCCTCTCAAAACAGCAGTTAGGTCATTATTGGATTCTGGATCGGGAATCAATTTGATCACGACTAGAGTTGCCCTTGTTCGCACTAGTTCAGGAGTCCTGAAAAGACCCTTAGTCAAATTGTGCCCACTCCCCAAAGACATAGATTAGATCATATGACTATGGTCATATTGGGGGGGGGGGAGTATGTTGGACCTTCCCACCCAAAATTGAGCAGTTGGCCCAAAGACAAAGTAGTTCCGGCTTCCGCCGCCAGGGGATCGAGCTAAGAATGAACCAAACTAGATCTTCTCGTACAATCAATGGGTTATTGCATTCAGAACTAATAGGCTAGTACCTATTAGATCTATAAGAATTTATGAACTAATAGAGCAAGGACGATCATAATTGAGAACAACATAGAACATGAATGCACGGGGCAGATCAAGATGGCTGCGGAAAAGGAACCCCTCCGCAATCCCGATGCCTCCGCCATTACTCCATCGTTTTTCTGTAAAAGTTAACTCTGCGCTCTATTTTGCTGTTCAAATTAATTAATAGTTCTGTTCAGTACAACCACATTACCTAACATTATGCGTTGATCAAGCTTATTGATATGACTACAATTCCATCATGATCACATTCCTCAGGATTGCCCGATTTCGGTATTAGTTTTGTATTTGTAGGTGCAGGTATATGCGATCATGCCCTACCCCACAAAAGAGGAAAAAAAGGTTCGTACTATATTAAAATTGTGTTCAGAAACCCAATAAGCATGTCACCATACTTTGAAATCATAATTAACAGTAACATGTTTGCCAAACCTACAAAAATACTGAATTCTCACTGTGTATTGCGCATCACTATACCAGAACTGAGGATTTTGTTTTCAATTTTACTTCAAGTCCAAAGATGATCATTACAGTCTTGGGTTGTTTCTTACCAAACATTGAACACATTTTGAAGAGCTTTGTCATTTATACATGATGATTTTCGAGGCCAATCCTACTAGCTTCAGCTTTAGAAAGTGTTAAAATAAAACCTCTCTATGCAAAACAGTTCATTTGACTATGGAGTGATCTCATTGAAACTTGAGACAAAGAGTGACCTTTCAGGTTGTGGGAGCGAGTTCGGGCTCTGAAAGGAAAGCGTGTGATCAGAGCCTTTAGATGCCTATGATCTGTAGTAGGATATAGAAGTATCAAGTTAGCCGGTAACTGGAGCCGGTCTCCCTTCGTCAAGGATTCGGGCACCGGCCAATTACTAGGCATTAATGACACAACGAGATACGCCTTGCGTCTGTCCGGATATTCAAGTTCGTCATGAATTTGACGGGAATGTGAGAGCCGATGAAGGTTTCGCTCGCTGATCTTCGCTTTAGGTGAAAATCCTGTCGTTTGACAACTTTTTCCGATGGTGTCACGCTTGACCTTCAAATCGGTCGACGCGAAGAAGAAGGCAGCAGGAGGACAGTTAGCTCTTTAGTTGGGGGTATGTCAAACACTGGCAACTCAATCGAGCAATACTTTCTTTTGTATGAAGTTTTATACATGAAGTTTTGGTACCTAATCAAAGATCGTCATTGATAATGGGATTTATCCTATAATACTGGGCAATCAGGCCGATAGTGTGATGATCTTGATCGAGCGGATGAATAGAAAATAAACAGGAAGGAAAAGTGAAGTATCTTACCAATTACTACAGAATTGTAGTAAACTGGTATCCATGGTTGGTATGAAAGAACAGATTAGCTCTTATAATTGTGCACATGGCATTTCGATATACCAGTTCAATGTTGTAAGTGGTAGGTTTTAAACTTTTTTCGAGGTTGATTGGCAATGTGATCGAGTCATAAATCTTCATCTCTGCTGCACAAAGGTTCTTGTATGGCTGTCAGAGTGGACATCTGATCGAGAAATGGGTTTCTTCACAAACTGTACAGTGTTTGCTGCGTTTCTGGTCAAAATGGATGTAGTTGTTGAAGAAGCTGGTGTATGCCGCTCATTAGTTGAGCAAATATTTTATATGAATGTCGCCTCTTTGTCCCAAGTAGCTTTGTTGTGCTGCTGCACAGAGGTTCTTATATGGCTATCACAGTGGACAGCTGATCGAGAAATGGGTTTCTTCACAAACAGTACAGTGTTTGCTGCGTTTCTGGTCAAAATGGATGTAGTTGTTGAAGAAGCTGGTGTATGCCGCTCATTAGTTGAGCAAATATTTTATATGATTGTCTCCTCTTTGTCCCAAGTAGTTTTGTTGTGCTGCTGCACAAAGGTTCTTATATGGCTATCACAGTGGACAGCTGATCGAGAAATGAGTTTCTTCACAAACTGTACAGTCTTTGCTGCGTTTCTGGTTAAAGTGGATGGAGTTGTTGAAGAAGCTGGTGTATGCAGCTCATTAGTTGTGCAAATATTTTATATGATTGTCTCCTCTTTGTACCAAGTAGCTTTGTTGTACTGCTGCACAATGGTTCTTATATGGCTATCACAGTGGACAGCTGATCGAGAAATGGGTTTCTTCACAAACAGTACAGTCTTTGCTGCGTTTCTGGTCAAAATGGACGAAGTTGTTGAAGAAGTTGGTGTATGCCGCTCAATAGTTGAGCAAATATTTCATATGAATGTCTCCTCTTTGTCCTAAGTAGCTTTGTTGTGCTGCTGCACAAAGGTTCTTATATGGCTATCACAGTGGACAGCTGATCGAGTAATGGGTTTCTTCACAAACAGTACCAGTTCAATGTTGTAAGTGGTAGGTTTCAAACTTTTTTCGAGGTTGATTGGCAATGTGATCGAGTCATAAATATTCATCTCTGCTGCACAAAGGTTCTTGTATGGCTGTCACAGTGGGTAGCTGATCGAGAAATGGGTTTCTTCACAAACTGTACAGTCTTTGCTGCGTTTCTGGTCAAAATGGATGGAGTTGTTGAAGAAGCTGGTGTATGCCGCTCATTAGTTGAGCAAACATTTTATATGAATGTCTCCTCTCAGTCCCAAGTAGCTTTGTTGTGCTGCTGCACAAAGGTTTTCATATGGCTATCACAGTGGACAGCTGATCGAGAAATGGGTTTTTTTCACAAACAGTACAGTCTTTGCTGCGTTTCTGGTCAAAATGGACGGAGTTGTTGAAGAAGCTGGTGTATGCCGCTCAGTAATTGAGCCCTGATTCTATATGAATGTCTCCTCTCAGTCCCAAGTAGTTTTGTTGGCCAGTGAAGTCCAACACGGGTCAGTAAAAGACACTGTTGCCTGAGCCTGTTGACTTCAGTTGATCGTAACTCACGTTCTCCGAGTACCAAACTACACCAAGCTCTACCATTATAGAATCTGTTGGTGTCACACTCGAACTTCAAATCGGTCGTCTCAAAGAAGCAAGTCGCTAGAGAGCAGTTCTCTGTATAGCTTTGTGCCTGTCAAAATTTGTAACTTTTACTCATATAATGTCAAATCTACCAAAGTTAAATAGGTGAGTATTATCTAATAACCGTCGTTGGCTATTTACTAACTTATGCTGTTGATTGATTCTTTGGCAGAATCTTTCGGTATAGCAAATCTTTGGGTAAGAAGCCACTGCCTTTTACTGCCCAACAAAAGATGAAAATACAGAGTATAATAATAATCTTTATTGCCGTAGCATACATAACAATTAACAATGGTAGAGCAATTGTCAAACAAAACAAAAATAAAGTCAACAATAGAAAATAACAGTTAGCTTTTCCTTGATTGTATTTAACCATCGTGTAATCATTAACAATTAGAATGTACGAGTTTGGCTGTCAGTCTCAAACCTTCCCATGGTGGAATGCAATTTGACGTACATTAATTTTGATTTAATAATGTAATGTAATATCATGTCTTGGTTTTGGTACAAACCAAGGTGTCGAGAACTGCCCTTTTGCAGCTGCAACAATATATTCACTGGAACGCAGTTCTTTCATCAGCCCTCAGTACACGAGAACAGGTAGTACGGTTAGGGTCAGGTGTATCTTCATCTAACTGAAGATTTCCACGTATTTCACTCGATCGTCGAAGTAAATTATGAATCCCAAAAAGGCGATAATCACCTCAAAGGGCTAAACCCACGGTGGAACGCACTTGCGAAGACCTTGCTAACAAGCTGTTTTTATTATCTCTCGAATAATGATGTCTTCAACTACCCAGTTCCTAGACAACATTCTAAGATAATCAGATAAAGGGTTTTATGCGCTGGCGATAGGACAATAGGTGGTTTTTCAAAGCGTGAGTCGGCTTCCCTTTCTGATCAGATTCTATTGGACAGTTTTCTCTTTGGATTTGACGGGCTGAGGTGTCGAAACCTCTCTGGTTTATACATATTAGCGTCAAGGCAGTCATTATCGCCACCGGTCGTTTTGCTAACCACATTCATCGACCACTCAGTGAATTATCGAAAGTTACAATCGTTTGGTGTAGATACCCTGCAATCTTTTCTGTAGTCCTGATATAGAGTATTATCCGTACGAACAAAGCAACGTTCTGTATTGAACATTTTCTTTGGAACAGTAATATTTCATCTCAACTCATTACATTCTTACCTAACCTCCGGAAAAAGGAAAAAAACTTCTGATTTTGGACCGCTTAGTTTATTTAGTCTCGTTTCATGAATGCTACGTTTTCCTACATTTAACGTAATTGTTCTTTTGTTCCTCCTCATTGGGGTCATTTTACGCTTTCTGTCCCTACCAATATGCTAAGTTCAACTAACATTATGGAGGGAAAATAACATTCCACGACAAGATTTGCGGATTGCCCAGATCGTGCGGAGCTTTTCAACGTCGAGATTTGGAAAATAAATTGAAAAAAGGCTTCGCAAACTGAGCACGAAGCCTTCTATTTGAAGAGGCCCTCCTCCTTCATATCTACCTAATTGTTCTTTTAATCTGCGGAGGAAAAGATGGGTGGACGGGCGAAGGAAGAGAGGAAACGCCGACCAGGACACCTCAGCTTCTTCATCTCCTTCAGCAAATTAGATTCGCTCTGGCGTTGCCCCTTTTTTTCTATCTTGATAGTCATGATACCACTTCATCCCGCCTTCTCTGTTCTGGTGTCTGAGCAAAATGCTTGGCCTCGGAAAGATTGCTCCGGCACTAAAGTCCCTTTGCAAGAATTCTCACGACCGCTAACCTCAAATTAGTGAGACGAACTGGCGGCTGTTTCAACCTTGTAACGAGTCGAATTATTTATCTAGAGCACGCATTAATTTTTCTATTCGAAAATGGCTATGTGCAGCCTCAAAGGAACTGCGATTTCAAGACTTTATGGGTTTGCAATTCCATTAATTTCGAGTCGAATAAGTATTATTCTTCAGTGAATATAGAGCATTAGAATGTTGAAGAATTGCTTGTTGGATGGTTCACTTCTAGAATTCAAACTCTTTTAGCGTTGCAGTGACCTCGATGACTTCCTATACTGATTTCAGTCAGTAGAATATTTTCTATGAGAATAGGTTCATTTGGAAAGTAGTTTTTGTTTGAAAAAGGAGTAATTCCTATGTATTTCACAAAATAGGTAGGTACCTAACTACTAAATATATTCAGAAAAGCTTCAAAATGTTCTAAAAACGAATTTTTTGAAAAATCATAATTATCTCTTCCAATCAAGGTTGACCACAACCGAACGGCGGACCCACCACGCCCGAAAGGCTGAACCTAATGAACCTCTCCATTCTCACCTAAACTACTGAACCACACACAATCGGCTCAACCTGGCTTCTACCTCTACCCCAAACTTCCCTTTGTGGGCTAGACCCTACCTATCGCTATGTAAGACATCCATTAGGGTCTCCTGGTCTCCATTTAGGATCTGAAACTGTGATGAGCAGAGCCGTTTAGGGTATCAGATGTCAGAAATGAGAGAGCGAGAACCTCATTGATATCATATCATCGAGAGAAGATAGTATAATAAAAATATTTTCATATAAGAACGAGTAGGTATACTTCACGAAGTTTGTCAGCATCAATACCAGCAGCCGGAAGGCCTCTATGAAATTAAATACGCTTCGGCACCTGACTTCCCTGCACTTCCTATCTGGATAGGAACGACGTAGAGGCCCATCTGTTGTGGCAGGTGCTAGTGCTAAGATCTCAGGTACCAAAAGAGGTCGGTTACTCCCCCATAGCTACAACATTTTTATACGATATATGTGTGAAAAGAAAGCGTAACAAAAGTTGAAAAACGTCTGCCAAGTGGGTGTGGCACATAGCTTCTTCGTATCCATAACCCGATCGTATAGATGATCCGATGCATAGTAGATAATCTCAAAACATCGAAGCAAGTTAATCTGTAATATCCCTGAAAATTTCATTGAAATCGGATGGAAAATGTAGAAGTTATGGCCGTTACAAGGAAATTCACGTTTGCGCATGCACAGTGGCTACTATCAGTCCGAAGGTGGTGATTTTCATAGGGGAACGTCTACACACCAACCCGCACAATCCCTGAAAATTTCATAGAAATCGGACAACAATTTCGTATAGTTATGCGCGTTACAAGGAATTCATGACAGACAGACACACACACAGACAGACAGACACGGAACCTAAATTGTTCAGGAAGGTCTGAAACGTAAAACGCGAGTGGAATTTTTTTTTCTTTTTCATCCTTGAAAAGTGAAAACAAAGCTTCCGCTACCTTGGTAGACTCGGAAGCAAAATCTATTGAAAATTATTTTTTCATTCTCATTTTGTTAAAGGCTGACTTACTTTCGAGGCGTCCTTTAGAGTATTACAACCTCTATGAAGTTGGTAATTAAGAGACTGAATAGAATGAGGGATGTACCAATACTGCCATTAGAGAGAGAACCTGGCTAAGTTCCTGCAAAATCCTACTAGACTAGCAATCTATCTAGTTATCTACCCCACTTGAGCAAGTCCGGCAATCTATATGAAAGAGCGGACATGTTAGTGCTGCAAGTGGTCCATGCTGAGGAGGTAACATGTACTTTAGAGTCATTGAAAAGTACTTCAACTAATTCGTTTCGTTGAGCGCAATTGATTTCATTGGGATAAGAACAGTTAACTGATAATCTGTATTCGAAACGACCCGGAAGTTTAGCGGATGTGCGTTCGTACTACTCCTGATTTATGAACGGCAATTCTGCTCTTCATGAATTATAGATGCTCGAAGTATCCTGCGATGTTTACGGAACAATGGAACAAATTAGGTACAGTTAGTAGGACGTTTACAACGGAGGGCAAATCGTTCAATATGATGAGGATAATGAAACTGTCGTGGAATTTACTAGTGTCGTTTGTTGAGGGTCATCAAGTTTAACCTCTCTAACCAGTTGATGTTGTGAGAATGGAACCGTCGATTCCGTACACTTCATCCTCTGGAAACAGACCGAGTTGTCAAGAGGACGTGCAGAATGAGCGGGGTAGAAGTTGTAATATCGTCCAACTTCTCTGTTTTCCAACTTATCAGTTTCATGGTCTCCAAGATAACAAGTTTCTGCACTCTAGAAAAAATAAAGAGAGAAATTAGATTAATCTCTCACTCGGCTGTTCTAAAGAATTTTCCTCTTCATACAAACCTGACAAAGACTTGTCAAAGAAACTTATTGGATATACGATGTAATATAGGGTGTTCCATGTTAAGGACTGGAAAACTTAGGGAGTCGATTTACTACATTGAGTTAAATTACCTTAACTACCTTGATTTACCGTAAAAATATAATAAACGCAACAAATTATTACACAATGGTTTATTATTTTTCTATATAGATCACTCGTCTGCAAAGAACACGACTTTGCCATTGTTACCACCAACCAACATGAAGAAAAATATCGATCGCATTTCGGTCAGCTAAAAGTTGAAAGGGGAATAGGCCTCTTTTGCGATTGACACTCGTGTTTCTGATTTATCGTAAGTCCAACCCTTAAATTCTCGTAGGGAGCGAACGATTTGTCCTACAGGGCTCCGTGTGGTCTCTAAAAATTCTAAATATTCAATACTATCTTAAATTGATCGAAAAACAATACCTTTATATCCAAA
Source organism: Apolygus lucorum (assembly GCA_009739505.2). Lineage (NCBI taxonomy): Eukaryota > Metazoa > Arthropoda > Insecta > Hemiptera > Miridae > Apolygus > Apolygus lucorum. The sequence continues at coordinate 64,144,306 of CM019181.2, read as the reverse complement.
TTGTTTGAGTTAGGGCGTTTTCGAAATTGTAAACCTTATTTTTCAACCCTTGGAAGTGACCTACATTAACCAAAATCTTTTTTTTTCTAGGTCGAGTCCAAAGTTTCGTTATTGAAAATAATAAACCAAAAGGGCACCGTTGGAAAGAGCATCAAATTTCCCATCTTTCTAGTGGCTACTAAAAACTTTTTGGGGTGAAAAATGAAAAAAAATTTCTTTTTGGGTGAAAAATCAACTCGTAAAGTAATTTTTAAATAAAGGAACACCCGATCAAATATTCATTTTGAGGCAAGCTCCTAAAAATTTGTGGAATATAATACCGATTTGCACGTATTGTTTATAGATTATCAACAAGCTTTCGATGGTCTTTGCAGAGTTGAGATAATGCACGCGTTGAAGGGAAACGGGATTCCTAAAAAGTTGATCAGGCTAAGTGAAATTACCCTTCAAGGAAGCACTTTGAAGGTTCTGGTTGGTAACCGCTGCGGGGAACCCTTTGAGATAAGCTCGGGTGTCAAACGGGTGTCGCTGTCAGCCACACTGTTCACCTAGCTCTGCATGAGGCTGTCACGAATGCAGATGAGAAGGGATCAATTGTCGACAGAACATGGCAGATTCTGACTCATGCCGATGACATCGCTTTGTTGGGGCGAAGTCTTGATGCCCTGCAGGAGGCTTTTGGGGTTTTGCATGAAGCGGGAAAGCCAATGGATCTACGAATAAATCAAAGCAAAACTAAATACCTCAAGATGTCTCCGCCGAGCCGTGTCCAGCGGGTGCCCAGAAGGTTGACGTTTGGTTCTTACAAGGTTGATGAAGTCAAGTCCTTCACCTATCTGGGGAGCTTGGTCACGAATGGAAATCAAGCACAGGATGAGATATGCTTTCGAATAATGGCAGGCAGCCGAGCATTTTATGCCAATGTAAAACTCTTCAAGAGCCTTGTCTCCATAGATCTATACAGGGTGTTTCACGAAAAGGTTACACCCCCCTTAATTTCCGCAAAATACAACGTAAAAAATTCCGACCAACGCAATTCGTCATGATTTTTTGTGAGGATCTCAGGAAAAATACTTTTGCGCAAAAAAGTTGCGCGCAATCGTGCGCAATTGACACTAACTTCATTTTTTCAAATGGAACCCCCCCTTTTTATTACAGATTCGGATTCTACGTCAAATTTCATGAAAAATTCATACCCACATCGATTTGTTTTATTGCGCGCAACCCTGCTTTTTGAACGCTCTAAGTTGCGCAACTCCACAATTGCGCAAAAATTAGGTTTTGGAGAACCCTTAGTGTGGCACATGTTTTTTCATCATTTTTTAACGCTGAATCACAGGGTGTCATCCGTTTTGAGAAAAACCAAGATTTAGGAGGAAAAATTAACATTTCTTTCACGAAAACATCAGTTTTGAGGTCGAAATCATGTTTATTTTTTATTTTCTCGCCTCCTTTTGAATCATGGACTTGGGGCCGTCTACGGTTGAGTTAAAAATAAAAACTGACAGCATAATCATGCTTGAACTGAATAAAATTACCTAAAAACTCATAACGATTTAAAAAAAGCGATTTTTTCACTAAAAACAACCGAATTTTTGGCCGCTATTTTGAAAAATTCCAGTCAAATTGAAAAACGGATGTCACCATGTGATTTAGCGTTAAAAAATGATGAAAAAACATGTGCCACACTAAGAGTTCTCCAAAATCTAATTTTTGCGCAATTGTGGAGTTGCGCAACTTAGAGCGTTCAAAAAGCCAGGTTGCGCGCAATAAAAATAATCGATGTGGGTATGAATTTCTCATAAAATTTGACGTAGAATCCGAATCTGTAATAAAAAAGGGGGGGTTCCATTTGAAAAATGAAGATAGTGTCAATTGCGCACGATTGCGCGCAACTTTTTTGCGCAAAAGTATTTTTCCTGAGATCCTCACAAAAAATCATGAAGAATTGCGTTGGTCGGATTTTTTTTCGCTGAATTTTTCGAAAATGAAGGGGGTGTAACCTTTTCGTGAAACACCCTGTATAGATCCCTGGTGCGGCCTGTGGTTTGTTGTGGATCAGAGGCTTGGACCATGTGGGCGCATCCGATGGCTGGGACATGTCGACCGCATGCCAATGGAGGCCTGCCCGAGAATGATGCTGCGAGCTAGGATGGAAACTAGCAGACGAATAGAGCATCCTCGGTGGCTTGATGAGGTCTTGATGGACCTCCAGGTGTTGGGATTGCGGAGGTCTCAGGCGGATGACTGTGCACGGTGGCGGAAGGGAGTGCGGGACGCCAAGGGCCACATTGGCCTGCAGTGGCGGTATAGTTAGTTAATTTAAGTAATTTTTGTCAAATTGGCAAATTTCCTTTTTTTTCTTTTGGTTGTTTAGGTTTTACTTTACTGCATGGTTTTTCATATGATCACCTGGTCCCCCGTCAAAACGTCGATTTCGTTGAAAAAAATCCACGTTTTTCCGCGTTCAAACACAAATTTCTCCCCTAAATTCGACCGTAACACATTTTTTTATTATACCGTTGGAAAGATGTGATCTTTGCGCAGTTTTTGGTGTTGAGGTTACAAGAAAAAGTATGCGAAAGTAAAACCTTAACAAGCAAGAGAAAAAATAGAAAATTTTGCCAATTTGACGAAAATTACTTTTTGAGTTGATTTTTCACCCATTAGAACCCCACAAATAGTTTTGTGAAGGCACTAGAAAGATGGAAAATTTTACTTCCTTTCCAACGGTGCCCTTATTTTCACATTTTTACCGTAACTTAAGGTAGTTATAGTAATTTTAGTGACAAGGTCGAAAACACGATAAAAATCTTCAAATTGAGAAAACTTGGAAAAACAACGTGTTAAAACAAAATTGCTATGAGAACTTTTCTTACTTAAATTAGTTGTAAAATCGACTCCCGAAGTTTTCCGCTCCTTAACATGGGAAACGCTGTATACAGGTCCTAAGGTCAGCGTCCTTTTAATGGGAAAATTATTATCTCAGTGAGTTAATCTGTTCACGAGCAACATGTAGAATGCCACTCATTTCATAATGTTGCATTGCAATTATTCAGATATTAGCATCTTCGCTGCAGGTAGGGCAGTAGGTTCGCTTGATTCTGTCAGAAGTAACTTCCTCTTTGGAACAAGAAACTCTCACAATGATGTTAGTTGCATTCATGCAATCTGCGGCCGTTGGTTACGTAATGTAGGTACCGACGGATATCTGATTGCTTCCACTAATGGAATTTCGCGGTATCTACATAATGGTACAGTGTAAGTATGCTACTTTCTAGACCTGAATAGATTTTCCTTCGAAACCGTTGATTGTTCCATATTTCCAAATTATAAGAAGGGTTGTGTAGTGTCCTCACAAAGAACAAAAACTCTTTTTTTTTCTTTTTCTTTTTTTTTTAATGTAACTTTATTGCCTCATAAGCTTTTCAGTTGAGCTAAATAACTATTATAGTAGGCTGCAAGCCTAATTTACAAGGTACATGTGTGATGGTACACCCCAATGGGTGTCCAATAACCAATAACCGATGAATTAGAATAAATAATCAATACATAGAGATAAATTTAATAAATATAATTAACGTTTTTAAGAATAACTAAGTACACGGAGATTGGTAGATAGATATCACAGAAGTTGTATCACTGAGAGTAGTATTATGGTGTAGCCATGAGGATTCTCAAGTCACGGGATGAAAGAGTCTTGTAACCTTTTTCGTTTCAGTCTTCTTTGTGTTCTTGGTGGAGCGGGGTTCTCTGATATTCTGGCTATCATAGGATTCTCGTGTCCTTCCATTTTCCTCTTCAAAGAACCGTACATCTCTGTGATGACTTGACTAACCATTGGTATATTCTGATCGTTGTGGAGCGTACTGTTTCTAACATACCATGGTGCGTTCGTGATGAGCCGTAGAACCCGGTTCTGCGTTTCTTGTATACGGTTGATATGTGTTGCTGCTGCAGAACCCCAGAGACCGCATGAATAGTACCAAATTGGACGAATTAGAGATAGGTAAATTAGTCTCTTCGTGGTGAGTGATAAGGGAGAGTTCTCATGTAGCAGCAGTTTCAATTGCCTGATTCTATGCCTAATTCTTCCAACCAAGTAGTTAATATGGGCTCCCCATGTTAGATGGTGATCAAGGGTAAGTCCAAGGTACTTAACCGAGTGGTTGATAGGAATATTTTGACCATTGTAGGTTGGGGTGTGTTGGTAAGTTTCCAGTTTCAGAGTTAATGGAACGATCGGGGATTTGGGAGCATTAAATTTCACCCTCCATTTATCACTCCATACGTGGATTTGTTGAAGGCTGTAGAGTATTGTGGGCTACTTCGAATTTTCCATCTACGTGCAGAATCGCCACATCATCAGTGTAGATAGCTGATGTTGACTGGTTAGGAAGGGGGAGGTCATGAGAGTATATTAAGTAAAGTAGCGGTCCGATTACACTTCCTTGAGAAACTCCGGCGTTAATAGGTCTGGAGTGAGAGACGTAGGTTTTGTATTTCTCCGAAAAGGTTCGGTGGGTTGTATAGTGTTGGGTGGGTTATATAGTGTCCTCACAAAGAACAAAAACTCTTGCTGATACGATCGTCAGGGAATTTTCAGTAACCTTCAAATTCGGCCTAAATTGAACGATTTTCCTCGAGAAATCAATAATTCGGAAAATCAAGTTCGTAGTACTTCGCAGTAAGAACTCGCGTACTCTACCACGACCCTCGTTATACCTCTTTGTATCTGCTCTAAATTGATCTTCGACCTCAAAGCATCTGTTCTCATGCTGAGGTAATATGTAGGTACGTTCTCCTACCGTATCCATGTAGTTACTCTCACCATGGAAAAGGTAGGAACTCAGGTAGCCGCAGTAACCTGCAATCAGATGACGCCGATTGAGCGAACCCCGAGCTATCATCCTTGCAATGGCAACTCAGGGGTCTCAAGAAAGTCAAACCCTCGAAAGAGCACGAAAAACGTCTTGTTATCTCTCGGTCGAATGGAAAGTAACTCAATCGCTGTTATTATTTCCAAAATAATGCAGTTTTAGAAAGGGTTCGTCTCTCCTTTTGGTAGGGACTGTGATTTCTCTCGGTCCGATTTGAAAGGACCCTTCTTCAAAATCAATCACAGATCTCACGGGCAAGTTGGGGTTAACGACCACGCATTGAAAGTGAAACACCATGAGGAAACAAAATTACACGTGTTTTCACTTATGCATGTTATCGGAAGGTTCGTAATGATACGAGGAAGTGTTCATTGAAATGGCATATTCTTTACCTACTTTATTTGATAAGGCCAAAATAAATTAATGGAATAATCTGCTCGTACTCAAGAAATGTTGAGGTAAGACTAGATTGAAAATCCTCCCGAAACTTTTGGGATGAATGAGCACAGAGAAACGGGAAATCACTGAAAATTACTCCGGTTTATTATTTTTCTGTAAAGATCAGCCGTCTGTGAAGTGTCGCGTTTGATCAGCTTAAATTTGCGATTCACGCTCGTGTTTCTGATTCATAATCTGTCGACCTTACGGAGCAACAGAGACAAGAACCTCCGTACAAGAGCCGAAAAGCCCCTTTTAAAGACTATGAGTAGGTGGGGTGAGGGGGACGGTTCCTCTCTGGGTCGGATGAATTTCACAATATATGCTCATTTAACGATAGTGGATCGGCTGCGTGGTTTCATTGGTTTCTAAATTGAACACTATCTTAAAATTATTTTAAAATGTCATGGAGCATTCTTATCGAAGTGGCCACCATTTTAGCTTTATTACTTCCATTAATGAAACTTTGGGATTGAGCAAGAAAGAAATGTCTCCCTTAGATGGAAAACCAATGGATTATGGATTTGTCCATTGTTGCAGGTGTAATTTGAAAATTAAAATGATGAAATAATAATGATATGTACACTGTATGTATAATATACATACACACTTGTGTGTATGTATATTATACACACAAGATATGTACCTACCTATTACGTTTTCAATGAATAAACAGAATACCGAAGAAATAACGTCGATATAATACTTTATTTGAATAATATGTACCTACCCATTACTTTTTCAATGAATAAACAGAATTTTTTTCTAAACAAAAAAAACTCCGATCGCACGTCATAGTTAGCACCCGATATCCCGATATGTAGCTATGATTTTGTTTACTGGTTGCAGCGTTGCATTTTTTGTGGCAAAAAAAAGTGTCTCGAAAAATTCCTTGACCCCCAGCCAAAAGATATATCCATGTCAAAATTATAACTCCCCCTCCCTTCAAAATTTTATGGTTAACGTTTCAAGGTATGTAGAAACCAAAATCAAATAAAAATTTTCCGTTCGCGGTGCACGGCACTTGGCTCAATTCCCATGGAGCAATTTTCATGAAATTCGGAATATTGGCTCCATTTGGGGTCTAGTTGTGCCCCGCTGGTTTTGGTTATTGTCAATCACTTCTATGGGGTAAAAATTTGAGGAAAAACATTTTCAAACCCCTCTATCTTGAAAACTCTCGATATACAGGTATTGGTTTTTTATTCATTTAAAATAGCGACGATTAAATAAAATTTTAGCACCAACCAATCGCTTATTGAAGATAAGTATGTTTTATGTCTTTTCATCATCAGTTCAAGATAGTTTTTAATTTTTGAAAACGAATGAAATCACCCAATCTATCAACTATTGCTTAATGAGCAATTATTGTGAAATAGATCAGACCCAGGTGCTAGTTTGCCTGAGCTAGATAAGGAAGAGCCTCAGCTACCCCTAGGCCATTGTAGTAGTGAATCAAGGAACGAATTTTGAATCAGAAACACGAGTGTGAATCGCATATGAACGTTCAATGAAGTGAGGCAAATTTAATTTGATAAACGGTTGTGTAATAATTTGCAGTGTTTTACGTAGTTTTTGGTTCAACCGTCCGACCGTGGACGTGGTGAGTCTCCACAGGTAGGCAACCCTCAAGACAGATTGCGGGTCTGAGGGGCAACAAGGTAATTGTCCTGCATTAAATCTGTCTACCTCAAAACTAGCGAATATTTTTCATGGGGGAACAAGAAATTTTACTACCATTCAGATAGCTACAAAATTATATTTCTTTCTAAATTTTCAAACACCAATTTTCATTTATAAAACTACTACTTATTCAAAAACTTACTTCCAATTACTACCTACTATTACTGCTTATTATTGTTAAAACGACCTACTCGGGAACATCTTCAACCGTATCCACATAATCCCTGAAAATGTAATCGAAATCGGAAGAGAAAAGGTAGAAGTCATGGCTGTCGCAAGGATTTCATGACAGACAGACAGACAGGCTGACACGGAACCAAAATTGTTCAGGAAGGTGTGAAACGTAAAACGCGAGTGGAAATTTTGATTTTGGAGAACATTTTTTTTCAATCTTGAAAGTGAAAATACTTCCGTTACCTTGGTAGATTCGGAAGCAAAATTATTTCAAAGCAATTAGAAGAAAACAAAAATTTACTCGCCAGATTATGGGGAAATAATGGAAGATATTGGGTTTTTCGAGAAAAAAATCACGCTGAAACTCAGGGAAAACGCTGCAAATTATTACTACACGAAGGTTTATTATTTTTCTGCATAGATCACTCGCCTGCAAAGACCACGGCTTTGCCATTGTCACTAGGTACCTGCTACATTGTTTACTTCACAAGAGAAGAAACAAACGCTTCACAGTCAATTCGAGGCTCATACTTTAGTCGACAAGATGCGATAAAACGATATATAAGAAAGTTGGGACAAATTAAGCCCCGCATAACAACACCTACTGACCGAAAAAGGAATAGCCAAGATTGAGCTGGATATTGTAATATTGTAAATTTCAACCTCAAGTCATCGTTTTCTTTATGAAGACTGAACAGACATCTTAGACTGGAAGCTATTCTTTCCGCGTATTCCCTAATGACCTGACGCGTGTCGAAACGACAATCGTCGACGGTCAAGTGACTGAAGAACAGGCAAAGTCATCCTCCTGACAAGGTGGCCCACCTTCAGGGTTCTTTAAAATTTTTTGCACGGGTTCTCCATGTTGATCTGCCCGTCAAGACGTTCGCTACCAGCGCTCTATACTTACATTCCGTAGAACCGATGTAATGAGGGATCTTAAGCGGCTATTGAGGTTTCCCGAAGGTTTGATGCTTAGTGGTTGAAGGATGTGACGGTTATTGTCTGGGCTCTGGAACTGGGAATAGAAGGTACCTACTTATTGTATAAGATGAACAGTCTTCTTTCTGTTCATCATCTAGATTGATATTAGATACTGCGAACTACCCATTACTATACGAAACGGATTCGTATTCTTAACCCTTAATATCCTGAAATATCTTTGTGGAAGTCCGAGTTTTACCTGCAACATTTATCCAAGTTTAAGCCAAAACTGATATCTTGATACTACAAATATCGATTGTGTGAGAAAACGTAATAGTAAAAAACATAATAACTCGAAGAAAAACAAAATAATTCAGACTGAAACTGAGACTGACTAACTTCTATCCTCTTCCTCGTCAGAGATGGCGCCACTGTCCAAGGGAGGACAGATCCCTCTATGAAGTGAACCTTCTCCACCTTCTTCCTTAGTTCTGTACTTTATATAAAACCCCCCAACATCCCACCATTTCCAAGTTTCCTTCTTCTATTTCAACGAATAGGGTTCTGATGACGTAGGTAGTGTGGCCTTTGGAGAGATAATTCATGAACTAACAGACTATAATAGGGCCTTTGAAGAACCTTCTGCTCAAATTTTCAGTAGATTTGTCAAAACACAACTAAATTTAATTAAAAATTCGAAAAATCGAATTTTTTGAACAAGTGGGAAATTAAGGGTTAAATAAGTTCTGCAAGTGGCTATAAGGCCACTTTTTGAAAATGTTCAAAATTTGCACACTTTTTTTTTAGCAGTGTGCAAAACTTGTTTGCACACTTTCTGAACCAATTACCAGTTGCAATTCTACGGTAATCTTAAAAGAAATCCGTTAGAAGAATTAAAATATCTCGATTCGTTCTCAAATGAGGAGTAAACTAAATTTTGCCCCGATGGTGCTGCCATCTCTTTTTTCAGAATCTCAGTAACATCTATCTTTAAGGCTAAGGGGGTCTCAGTCGGTCGCCTTTCGTTCCTCGTTCCGGGTCAGTATTGCTCTCAAGAAAAGGCGCGCAAAGTTTTAAAATTGTACCAAAATTTGAAATTTTCAAGGATTTTTGAGGATTAGCCACTGGAATCATCAAAATCAAACTTTAATTGTCAGCGAAAAATGGGAAAATCCTAACTGAATAAACGGTATTTCCTGTTTTTGCATCTTTTGTCCCATTGCAATCTTTTAGTTTTTTAATTCCCTGGGCAGATGCACAAATAAATTTCGAAAATCCTTGAAATTTTCAAATCTAGGTACAACTTTTAAAGTTTGAGCGCCGTTTCTTGAGAGAAATACTGGAACGAGGAACGAAGCGCGACCGACTGAGACACCCTTAACAGGATGGGACAACAAGCCATGTTCGGATGAGCTTTAATCTTTAAATTTAGCCTTATCTATAATACAGGCGAACCTTCACATCATGCGTTGTTCTAATTTTGCATTTGAGTGAAATCGATTGGACAATGGATAGTTTTGAAACAATTCTGTTCAACATCACTCCTCAGCACCTAGTATCTTCTCAAGTACTTACTGGTTCAGGTAGACCACTTCACTCCACCAATTTAGACGCTGTACCCCCAGATTTCAATCATTTTTCAAAAACTCCCACTACTTGTGTTGGACTTCGTTATGACTGAGCATCAGGCTTCAATCAATTTAGCTTTGAGCTTGGAGGTGAAGAACTCGACCATTGCTGTAGAGCCGTGGCAAGTCAAATCCCTGGTTTTTCGAACAAACTTTTCTATTTGAATGGTATTAAATGAATTGGGTTAGTTCCGTTAGTTATAAGAAAACAATTGTTATCTACGTATCTTATTGGAGAATCCGTCGTAACCAGCAAGTCGAGTACAGATTCTCGACGGCCTGAAGATGATGTCCTTACATCGAAAGCGCTCGCCTCCTGTACTCGACTTGCTGGTTACGACGGATCCTCCAATACGGTACGTAGATAATAATTGTTTTCCACACTGGAGACCAAAACAACCGGCGCAGTTGACTTGTTTCCAAAGAATCAAGTTCAAATCGCTAACAGTTGGGTTTAAGTCAATCGTAAGGTCAATAATAAGGTTCACAGAGATTACGTGCCAAGGCCCATCCATGTTTTCCCTCAACTATCCATTTTTTTCCTGTAATGCTCTCTTGAATTCACGATAGAAGCCTAAAGGACGAAAGATGACTTTTCGATAGTCTGCCTTCAGTGCGGTCAACGCAAGCCTTTTTTGTCATTGTGCCTTAAAATAAATTTTATCGTACTTGCTCCTTTCAATTAAGTTTTTCATAAATTTTTTATTTTTTTTTAAATAAAGTTTTCCCGCCGTTTAAATGGTTTTAGACGCGTGTGTGGTCGCCAGACTTCTTGTGTTGATAGAGGACAGATGAGGCCCTTGAGCTGCCTGAAACAACGGCTCGACAGGCAGTTAAGAGGTACTGTGAAACTGGTAGCTACGCCAGAAGGCCGGGATCAGGGCGTCCAAGGGCGACGGATCCTGCTGACGACCGCACCCTTAGACAGCTTTTGAGACCTCTCACTGGCTGCGTGCTGCTCAGGGTGTCGATGTCAGCGTTCAAAAGATACGCAGATGGCTTGCTGATTTGAATCTTCACTCCAGCACATTCAGCGATGGCACGTGGAGGTCCGTCCTTGCCTCCAAAGAAATTCCTCCCCATACCATCACTGATCCACCACCGAACTGCACTCTTCCTCCGATATTGCACTGAGCCTTTCGCTAGCCTTGTCTTCTCCAAACCCGAACTCGTGCATCTGAAGTGTACAGATTAAATCTGGACTCGTCAGAAAACAGAACAGAGGCCCAATGTGCCTGAGTCCAAGGAGTGTAATTTCTAGCAAATTGAAGATGAGCCGTTCTGTGTGCTGGGGTGAATATTCACATCAACAAGCCATCTCGTATCGTTTGAACATTGACATCGACATCCCGAGCAGCTAAGGGTTTGCATCACAGTAAAACGGTCGTCAGCAGGATCTGTCGCCCTGGACGCCCTGATCCCGGCCTTCTGGTGTAGCTACCAGTTTCACAGTACCTCTTAACTGCCTGTCGAACCGTTGTTTCTGGCAGCCCAAGGGCCCCGGCTGCATAACGTTGGCTCCAGCCGTCCTCTATCAACGCAAGAAGTCTTGCGACCACCAATGCGTCTAAAACCATTTAAACGGCGGGTAAACTTTATTTTAAAAAAAAATGTATGAAAAACTTAATTGAAAGGAGCAAGTACGAGAAAAGTTATTTTTAAGGCACAATGACAAGAAAGGCTTGCGTTGACCCTACTGAAGGCAGACAATCGAAAAGTCATCTTTCGTCCTTTAGCCTTCTATCATGAATTCAAGAGAGCATTACAGGAAAAAACTGGATAGTTGAGGGAAAACATGGATGGACCTTGGCACGTAATCTCTGTGAACCTTATTATTGACCTTACGAGTGACTCAAACCCAACTGTTAGCGATTTTAACTTGATTCTCTGGAAACAAGTCAACTGCGCCGTTTTTTTGGTCTCCAGTGTATTTGAATTTAACTTCTCGTCCAGAACTGGCTTTGCTCCCCGATGCTTCGAATTATTTCGACTACGATGTTGACAGAACATGTATGTACCCCGCTATTGCTCCAATCATGGAATCTTTCCTGGACTTTAAAGGTCGAAGGTGACACTACGCGTTCTGTAGAATACCAGTTTTGATTGGCTTCCTCTTCCAGACTTCATTACTTTATACTGCCTGGAGCTTAAAGGTAGGTGAACAAACTGTAGCTGTGATATGCAGATGATGCATTAATTATCCTGAATAAAACATTTTCTTCGATATAGGTGGGCTCAACCTGTAGATACACATGTAGAAGCCGTTCTTAGGACTTTCTTTAAGTACCAAATAAGTTAACGGATCAGATTTTCCTCGTTTTGCTGCCCGTCAATTTATTGTACGGTTTTTGCACCAATAATTAGTCGGACCCTTTCGGTTATCACAGTTATCACACCTATCACATTGATGAAGATGGCAGCGTCCGGTGGTTTATTTCTAATCTTTTCCGACCGGAGGTGGAGGTCCCGAGATAAAGATAAATCCACCCCGGCAGAAGAACCCACTTAAGCTAATGGAAACGTCCAAAGGTGTCTAGTAATAACAGTTTCCTGCGTCCTTGCTCAATCAGTGCATTGCAATTACGGTTAGAGTTACGTAATAGATGAGCGCTCAGCAACAAGCAAAACCCGTATAAAACCCTCAGTCGTCGCTTTTCCCGTTCAACATCAAATTATGTAGTCCAGTGAATATACGAAAAAAGGGGGCTTACCCGTCATGAAATGTGGTAGTCCTGTATTTTGCTTTATTGTTTTCAATAATGAACCATTGGAATCGAGCAAGAAAGAAAAATTAACCCCCCCCCCGAAAATTTGTTGGTTTACGTTACAAAGTAAGCATGTAGAATCCGAAAATCGAATTTTAAAAATTCCGTCACTTTTCTTAGTTACTATGGGCCGATTTTGATGAAATTTGATTTATGAGCTCCACTTGGGGTCTATTTGTGCCCCGAAGCTTCTGGTTGATATCAGTATCTTCTAAGGGGTGGAAAATAGGAATTGTAATTTCCAAAAGTGGCCTGGCTCGAAATAAAGGTGTTATTTTTTCGCCGATTCGAAACAATATTGAATTTTGAGAATTGAATGAGACCCACCCAGAGCTCTGTAGGACCAACCGTTCGCTCCCTACGATAACTTAAGGGAGTCTCAGTCGGTCGCCGTTCGTTCCTCGCTCCGGATTAGTATTTCTCTCAATTACCGGCGCTCAAACTTTAAAAATTGTACCTAAATTTGAAATTTTCAAAATTCAATTCGAAATCCATTAATGCTGCTGTGTAGAGACTTGAAAAACTAAAACATTCTCGCTGGAATCATCAAAATAGAGGGATGATTCCAGCGACAATCTTTTAGTTTTTCAATTCCCTAGGCTGATGCACTAATTTCGCAAATCCTAGAAAATTTTCAAATTTGGGAACAACTTTTAAAGTTTGAGCGACGGTAATTGCGAGAAATTCTGACCCGGAACGAACGGCGACCAACCATCAAGTTTGCATCTAAAGGCAGTTTTTTCCCTTTAGCTTCTTCCCATTGCGTTTTTCAGGTTTTAAGTTTAGGTATGAAATTCGTAAAAAAAAAAAAAAAAAAAAAAAAAAAAAAAAAAAAAAAAAAAAAAAAAAAAATTTTTTTTTTTTTTTTTTTTTTTTTTTTTTTTTTTGAAATTCGTGACCCTAAAATTCCCTACAACATTCATTCTATAATTTTGGTTTATTATTTTCAATAATGAACCTTTGGAATCGACCAAGAAAAAAAATGTTTAATAATTATAGAATTTTAGATTTTAGAACAATAATTTTTTTCCAAACCAAAATAATCTTTTTCCAAACCAAATTCAACTTTTTCCAAACCAAAAGAATCTTTTTCCAAACCAAATGAAACTTTTTCCAAACCAAATGAATCTTTTTCCAAACCAAATGAATCTATTTCCAAACCAAACGAAACTTTTTCCAAACCAAATGAATCTTTTTGGTTTATTATCTATAATAATATAAAACGCCAACCGTACGTACGTATAATAATATAAAACGCCAACCGTACGTACGTACGTATGCACGGAGGGGTCGTGGGAGAGGGGTGAGTTGGCGGCTGGAGGGGTTGGGGCGGGAGGAGTCGGAGGCGAGAGGAGTCGGAGGAATCGTCTTTGCCTACTTTTAGTAGGCTTTTCAGCTAGTTTTCAATAATAAGCCTTTGGAATCGAGCAAGAAAATTTTTTTTTAACACCCCCTCAAAATTGGATGGTTTACGTTTCAAGGTACGTAGAATCCAAAAATCGAATAAAAATTTGGCCGTCCGTCCGCCGTACGCCGTAAGCGGCACTTTTGTTGACCGATTTTGATGAAATTTGGTATGTAGGCTCCATTTAGGGTCTAGTTGTGCCCAGAAGATTTTGGTTGATGTAGGTCACTTCTAAGGGTTCCAAAATCAATTTTGAAATTTTGAAAACGCCCTAACTCAAAAAATTTTGATATAAAGGTATTGTTTTTCCTTCAATTTAGGATTCTATAGAATTTTTAGAATTTTTTGAGACCACCCGGAGCTCTGTAGAACAAACCGTTCGCTCACTACGAGAATTTAAAGTTTGGACGTACGATAAATCAGAAACACGAGTGTGAATCGCAAAAGAGGCCTAATCTCCGTTCAAATTAAAGCTGACCGAAATACGATCGATGTTTTTCTTCATGTTGGATGGTAGGTGGCTTTGCAGACGAGTGATCTATAGAAAAATAATAAACCAATGTATAATAATTTGCAGCGTTTTTGCTCCAAATGGTGCAATGAAGCCCCGACTTTCTGCACTGACTTGCTATGGAACAGCTGGTGACACAATTCCTTGGTCTGATGATGTGCAGAAAGTGTTCCACAATGCTACTAAAACTTGATCCTGAAATGTTTGTGCGGATAAAAGTCCCCCCAAAAGCAAAGGGAGTAGAGTAAATCATAATTCATGAGTTTATTTATATAATAATTGACTCAATGATTCTTCTCATTCCCTTTCCATTTACCTTCATGATAGTTTCGGGCGTATTTCAACGTTTGTTTCCACAAACTAAGCCACAAAGCCTACGGAGACTCCTTCACTGGTGTCTTCGATACTACTTGTATTGCCGTCGAGACCATAACAACTTTGACATTTAATCATTAGTTATGATGACTCTGGTGAGCACGTGCAGGTATAATGAGAGGACCAAATAGTTTTCCGGCTTAGAGCGGTTATCTCCTCAGAAATAATAAACCATTGTGTAGAATCCCATCGCACGCTAGTTCGTTCTTTTCCCGAACCCGACATCGTCGTTTTCCGTGCGATTTTTTGAATTATCTCCACCGGTCGATCAAGGACATCATGGTTGGAAGACTGTCATTGAAGAACAAACGAAATTTATGACGGTAAATGTTGGAGCGGAGCGTCTAGGTTTTTCTCGTGTCTCGACTCGCCCCTCTCATGAAATACCGGGATTAAACTTGAAAACTTTTTTCTCATCCTCTTCATACTTTGTCCGTGCCTTACCTTCCCACTGCCTTCAGCACACTGTCCTTGATGGGTTTTGTTCCCATCTTCCATTATAGAATCAACCACCCGATCCGATACATCACGATGATCGATCTTAGTTTTTTATAATTCTTCTCTTGAACAGCTTCAATTCCGATGAAGTGGAACGTTTGAATAGAAAGGACCCGTTCGGTTCGCCCAACCTGGATATCAAAGTTCGATCTGACACCCAATCAGTATTTGATGGTGATACACGAACACGGTTTGTCAACCGAGTCTGTTGGAGGTCGTTTTATTTTGATTCCAAAAATATCAGGTTTTATGGTCCTGTACAACTTTATCTTGATACGATTTCATAAACGTCAGTCCCTACTTCAAGCTCTGGCCAAGTTCAAAAAACTTTGAAACGCTAAAGTCGAGTAGAAATTTTGATTTTGAAAGACCAACTTTTTTGACTTGCTGCATGACTACAAAGCTTCCCTATCCTCGATAGTAATAAAGCAGAATTAACCATATTGGATTAGATACAAAGAAGAATACTTCCAGAATGTTTCAGGTAACAGTAACGGCCATTGGTTGACTTTTTTGACTCATTGCTATAGTAGGAAGAATAACTCGAAGTCTTCTCGGGGATTGCTCCTGTGAAACACTCATATCAACCATTGTGTGCTAAACCTGAGTATCTACGGAAGAACTATTTTCTACTGCACATGCTGCTTAATGCCGACATAAAGCTAATTAGTAAGCTGGTACATGGTTTCATGGGCTTCTGCCTTGAAGTGGCCTCCACTGAACATACCAGAATTCATTATGATTATGATTTTGTGTGAATGCTACTGACCTATAACGTTCCAGTCCAACGGAAAACTGCTGCTTAGCTCACTGATATAAGAATAACTTTGGTCCGTGTCTCACCCACGAACACAAGGCGACAGTCACGCTAGCTGGCTTCAGGTAACGAGTTCTTTAATTTCAAGTCAAGTGCCCAACAGAATCAACCACGGTTTGTACCTGACTGGGAATATACGGAGCACTTGGAGCCTCGTGTACCTGGAGCCCAGTAGAGCTGTCTGATTGTTGCCAATTGTTGGCAATTCGTTGCTGATATTATAGGTTTGAAAATATAAACTTACCAGATACGTGAACCAAACGCTAGTGGGGTACCCAGGGGAGACTTTTTGACAAATTCAACTTACGAAAAAAACCGGGAACAGATACAATTTTAACACTGTTGCTGATATCCACTGATAAGCTTGTTGAGTTGGTTAACCTGTGCCTATACTATTGCCCTGCCCCTGTGATTTTTCCTGAATTAATAGCTTCATCCCAGGAATCGCTAGGTAGCGCTGACTGTGAAAAACGTTTGTGGCACATTGTTGAACGGGGTGGCGAAAGTTGTGCCAGTTGACGGTATTATATTTATATCGGGCATCAACAGTTTCAGCATATGAGTAACTGGATTTGTTATACCACCCAAAGAACTCCCATCTTTGGGGAACTGTACCGTATATACCAGTCCAGTGCAGAGCCCAGGAACATCCAAGATATCAACCTGATTGGAACCAGTTAACTACCATCAGAAAAGTGAACTGGAGGCCAGAATAACTACTGCTTGACTGCTATCAGTTAAGAGTTTAAACTGCCCAGTGGATAAATGTCAATCTAGTCCAGTTACTGGACTCACTACTGTGAGTAGATTTACTATCACTACTGTTACAGTAGTGATAGGGAGTAGACTTCGTGCCAGTAAATGACTCTTACACCACTGGCGTACAATCAAGACCAGCTACGGTGTCAACCAATTACATTGGATGAACTGAACACTTTTGCATTCAGTCCAGTGCAGAGCTCAAAATGGTCCTCGTTTTCATCTTGACCAAAACTGGAGTACCGGCATCATGAGAGGAACAATCCGCTCTACTCCACTGGCATAAGGAGGAAAATTTGTACTCGTAAGTAACTGGCTTCTACAACACAATCCACAACAGCTTCTGGTTTTGGTTAAACTGCACATTCACTTACAGTCCATTGAAGAGGTGAGAATAAGTCACATTTTCATTCATTTTGGCACCTACGGACAGGCATCACAATCAATCAATCAATATCTTTTACTTGCCAAAAACACGTAGTGTGTGAGCAATGGTCAGCTTTCTTACAAGAATAAAAATTAAACATTTGGTCACAAAAAAAAAAAATTGGTATCAAATGACTAGGTAGGTATAACAATAAAACATGAAAAAACACCTAGGATATCAACACAGCGTCAGTGTGCTCAAGATCACCAAGAAATTCGTCGAAATTATAAGGAGCCAAACTGACGAGGTACTTGCTAATACGTGCCTTAAAAATGCCGATCGGAGCATTGCGCAAATTCATGGGAAGGGCGTTGAAAATTTTAAAACCCCACAAGGTGGTACCATTACATGTAGTAGCAAGTCGATGGAACGGGATACAGATTATTTTTGCTACGAGTGGAGTAACCGTGATCTGGAGTATGGAAAGACCCAATATTCTTCCTTACATAACATAGGCTTTCAAGGATGTAGACAGCGGGGATAGTTAGAATTTCCAGTTCTTTATAAGCTGATCTACAATCCTCCTGGTAACTCATACCAGCTACGACTCGCACAGCCTTCCTTTGGCTAGAAAAAATGGTGGAGGAAGCTGCAGAATGCCCCCAACTGAGGATGGCATACACAGCTCTGCTCTGGAAGCAGGCATGAAAAGCTGCCAGAACGGCTGACCTTGTCAGCCTCTAGGACAGGCGCCTCAAAAGAAAGATGTAACTGCCTAGACATGACCGAAGTTGAGCACAATGAGGCTTCCAGCTGAGCTCTGGGTCGAGAACGACGCCAAGAAATTTGACATCTTCCAGATTATTATCAAAACCAGACAAATCTCTCAACCCAAATCGCATCACATTGGTCTTTTCAGCATTTACCGAAAGCCTGTTCATTATGAACCAGCCGGAAACCGCATCAAGAGCAGCCACTTCGGAGTCGCACAGCAAACAAAGCGATGGGCTTTTTAAAATTAATGATGTGTCGTCAGCAAAAAGAATTGAGTGGATTTCGAGACACAATGGTAAGTCATTGATAAAAATAAGGAACAATATTGGTCCCAAAACGGATCCCTGTGGTACACCAAACTCAACAGGCAAGAAGCATGACAACTCATCGTTGTGTCGCACAGCCTGAGTTCTACCAGAGAGGTAGCTTTCAATAATAGAAATTGCACTATCAGAAAAATTATATTTACGCAGCTTATCCAGAAGAAGCGGATGGGATATGCAATCAAAGCACTTCGCAACGTCAACAAATGTTGCAGAAGAGTACTCACCACCTTCGAATGCGGTTGCGACAAAATTGGTCAATTTCTGAATAGCGTCATTGGTGGATCTACCCTGGCGAAAACCAAATTGCGAGACACTGAATAGGCTGTTTACGAGCTGTCACGAGTGGTAACTGAATTTCGGTAAAGCTACTCAACTCGTCCGACTGACTGCCTCTTGGCATTCGATTGTACGTCCAAAGAATGATTCAAGAAAACAAAAATGTCTCTATTAAATTGACAAGAATTCGCGAAATGTAGGTATCTTGGAAAAGATAGTGAAAATATTCTATATTATTCGTTTAGAAGTGATGGAAATATATTATAAGCAGGTAGTACCCAGAGCTTATCTTTCATAACGATTCAAAACCGTATTCATAAAGCATGGACATACAAATCTGACTTTCCTCAGTGCAGAATATGTTAATAGAAGCTGCCTCTAAGAAGAGTGAACTGTATTGATCATAATCCATAAATACCATATATCGTGATCAGGTACAAACTTGGAGGATTGAAGTATAATAAGGTGAACGAATTGACTCCAATGAAAGAAAAGAAGTAATTTGTAAGCGCGTCGTATCGCATTACCGCACATTAGGATTCTCCCAGCGTTTTGGCGAGAAGTCAACGCCTCGCTGTCGGGAGACTTCATATTTATGGCCGAGCTACTGGTTTCATCGAAAGGTATCGAGAAAGAAATAACGCAATCTTGTTCCTCGTGATAACGTGGATTTTTTTCGTTGACTTTGAGGACTTCGCCGAAATCATAACAACTCGAAGAACATTATGTTGCTAATAAGTTGTAACTTGGAGCAATAGTTTTCATAGAGGAAACACATTGTTGAGTAATGCATGTATTTTAGGAGACGTCCCATTGGATGAGCATTAAGTCAATTTAAACCAGTTGATAAGCGACAAAACAAGTATTTTTATTTACCTTCCTCCTTCACAATACTGTTTCACCCTATGTACTTTAGTTAGTATTTTGAGTAAGAAATAGTGGATCCCCCCCTCTCATCCTTAGCCGCCGTGACATTTCCAGCAGGATGAATTTGAACAGCATTTTAAAATCATTCATCTGTTAGTTTTGGTAGGCCGTCCGTTTATCTTTTATTTTATCACGATTTTTTCAACTAATTTTTAAAAAACGCAGTCAAATTAAACTTTTTCCAAACCAAATTAAACTTTAACCAAAACCAAATTAGTGCTTTTCCACAACATAACAGTATATTTCCGTAAAGTATACTTCAGGTATACCTAATCTAACAATGTAAGTATCACCAGAACATCAACTTGGAAATTCAATTAAGATTCGTGTAAATTTTCAAGGATAAAGCAGTAGGTAGCGAAGATTAGAGAGAAATGGCATTAGGAAGGAATACTCGTTGGGCTCATCAGCCTCAATTTCGAAGATATCGGACAGGAGAATAGTAAATTCTTCGCATTCTACAGCTAACAACTTTTCGAGTTTTTCTATATCTCCTCACAAAAATCTTCACTGGGCTAATTTTCACGAAAGGATCAATTTGATTTGGAAAAAGTTCAATTTGGTTTGGAAAAAGATTCTTTTGGTTTGGAAAAGGATTAGTTCGGTTTGGAAAAAGTTCAATTTGGTTTGTAAAAAGATTAGTTTGGTTTAGAAAAAGTTCAATTTGATTTGGAAAAAAAATAAATTTAATTTGGAAAAAGTTCAATTTGGTTTGGAAGAAGTTTCATTTGGTTTGGAAATAGATTCATTTGGTTTGGAAAAGTATTAGTTTGGTTTGGAAAAAGTTCAATTTGGTTTGGAGAAAGATTCGTTTGGTTCGAAAAAGTTCAATTTGGTTTGGAAAAAGATTCATTTGGTTTGGAAAAAGATTCGTTTGGTTTGGAGAAAGTTCAATCCGGTTTGGAAAAAGATTGTTATGGTTTGGAAAGAGATTCTTATGGTTTGGAAAAAGATTCATTTGGTTTGGAAAAAGATTCGTTTGGTTTGGAGAAAGTTCAATCCGGTTTTGAAAAAGATTCTTATGGTTTGGAAAGAGACTCTTATGGTTTGGAAAAGGATTCGTTTGGTCTGGAAAAAGTTCAATTTGGTTTGGGAAAGCATTCGTTTGGTTTGGAAAAGGGTTAGTTTGGTCTGGAAAAAGTTCAATTTGGTTTGGAAAAAGATTGTTATGGTTTGGAAAGAGATTCTTATGGTTTGGAAAAAGATTCATTTGGTTTGGAAAAAGATTCGTTTGGTTTGGAGAAAGTTCAATCCGGTTTTGGCTCATCAGCCTCAATTTCGAAGATATCGGACAGAAGAATAGTAAATTCTTCACATTCTACAGCTAGCAACTTCTCAAGTTTTTCTATATCTCCTGTAAGTCACAAAAATCTTCACTGTGCTAATTTTCACGAAAGAATTAATATGATTTGGAAAAAGTTCAATTTGATTTGGAAAAAGATTCTTTTGGTTTGGAAAAGGATTAGTTGGGTTTGGAGAAAGTTCAATCCGGTTTGGAAAAAGATTCATACGGTTTGGAAAAAGATTCTTATGGTTTGGAAAGAGATTTTTATGGTTCGGAAAAGGATTCGTTTGGACTGGAAAAAGTTCAATTTGGTTTAGAAAAAGATTCATATGGTTTGGAAAAAGATTCGTTTGGTTTGGAGAAAGTTCAATCCGGTTTGGAAAAGGATTCTTATGGTATGGAAAGAGATTTTTATGGTTCGGAAAAGGATTCGTTTGGTCTGGAAAAAGTTCAATTTGGTTTGGAAAAAGTTCAATTTGGTTTGGAAAAAAATTCATTTGGTTTGGAAAAAGTTTCATTTGGTTTAGAAATAGATTCATTTGGTTTGGAAAAGGATTAGTTTGGTTTGGAAAAAGTTCAATTTGGTTTGGAAAAAGATTCATTTGGTTTGGAAAAGGATTCTTATGGTTTGGAAAGAGATTCTTATGGTTTGGAAAAGGATTCGTTTGGTCTGGAAAAAGTTCAATTTGCTTTGGAAAAGGATTCGTTTGGTTTAGAACAAGATTCGTTTGGTTTGGAAAAGGATTAGTTTGGTTTGGAAAAAGTTCAATTTGTTTTGAAAAAAGATTCATTTGGTTTGGAAAAAGTTTCATTTGGTTTAGAAATAGATTCGTTTGGTTTGGAAAAGGATTAGTTTGGTTTGGAAAAAGTTCAATTTGTTTTAAAAAAAGATTCATTTGGTTTGGAAAAAGTTTCATTTGGTTTGGAAAAGGATTCGTTTGGTCTGGAAAAAGTTCAATTCGCTTTGGAAAATGATTCGTTTGGTTTGGAAAAGGATTCGTTTGATTTGGAAAAGGATTATTTTCGTTTGGAAAAAGTTCAATTTGGTTTGAAAATAGATTCGTTTGGTTTGGAAAAAGTTTCATTTGGTTTGGAAAAGGATTCGTTTGGTTTAGAACAAGATTCGTTTGGTTTGGAAAAAGATTCGTTTGATTTGGAAAAGGATTATTTTCGTTTGGAAAAAGTTCAATTTGGTTTGGAAAAAGATTCGTTTGGTTGGAAGAGGATTTAGTTGGTTCGGAAAAAGTTTAATTTGGTTTGGAAAAAGATTCATTTGATTTGGAATAAGTTTCATTTGGTTCGGAAAAGGGTTAATTTGACTTGGAAATGCTATATAATAAGATGGAATGTCAAAACGGCGAAGCACGTGTTATTTGTCGAATCGCCGTAACCCTCAAATGGCCCTCGTTGGTCTTTTCACGCATCACCGACTCTTTTCATTCGCCCTCGTTGATGATAACGTCAAGAGAGATGAACGAGCCGCGAGAGGCACCGGCGAGCGGATTTTCCAAAGGTCACCGCGCGGTAGCCGAATAAAAATGCGTCACAGAGTTTATGGGTTGTAGGAGGTAATGAAGAGGCGATCACGTGGAACCGCTCCTTCCATGTTCTTGCGCCGCGGTCCGACATCATCCGCCATCTTCATGCCTTCAAATGAATTATCGGTAGTCCCGCGGGGGTGATAACATCGCAGCGCTGAGGGCACGTTCGGCAAGCGTTAATTAACCTTTGGCTCGCGAGAGGGTAACGTGGTTTATTGGAAACTATAGGAACACTACTTGCTCGAAATTAATGTTTTTTTACCAATTAATTAGTATTGAATTTTTTGAAACGATTGAGACCACCCGGAACTCTGTAGGACAAACCGTTGTCTCCCTACGGGAACTTGAGGTTTGAACTTACGATAAATCAGAAACTGAGTGTGGATCGGAAAAGAGGCCTAGGGCGGAATTCATAGTCATTACTTAAGTCTGAGTGCACCCTCAAATGCATCGATAAGGGTTGGCGGACACTAATTTGTATTCATAGACAAGATTTGAGGGCGCCCTGAGGGAGCACTCAGTGCGACATCTTAGGGAGCACTCAACGGTATTCATAAACCAAACTCAGCGTTGAGTTGAGGCCCACCCTCGACTCAATGGTCCAAAATCCTGAGTGCTGGCCGGAGGTACCTTAAGTGCCCCTCAGCCACAGTTATTATCAGATTTTCCTACTGAAAATAGTGTTCAGCAAGTCAACTACCTATCTATTTTGTTTGTCTAATGAAAATAAGGCGATTAGGCAAGTTTTTCCGTCAAAAATATCCAATGAAGATCATCACAAACTTGAATTCCCTTGTAACAGTCTTTTCAATATTTTCTCCCCAAACTCGGTGAAATCTTACGAGATTGTGAGTTTTTTTCCTAATCTTCGATCAAATTTCATCCGACTAAAATGCGATCGCTGTTCGTTTCTCCGAGTTGTATTCAGTTTTGCAACCAGTATTCGACTATCCCGTATCAAACTTCCTATTTCTTCCAATCGAGTGTGAAGCTCCAAAATAAACTTGATTGTGAGGTAGGTAAGTAGTAACTATGGTTGGTATCGGACTACGTCATGATGCGGTCGCCAAGCAGATAGCAGGTGCCTTCTCATCTAGCGGCTGGGATGTTGAGAGGGAGTGATTACACAAGCGACCAGGGTAAGAAGAAACACACACACATTATAGGTGTGTCAGGAGTGAACGTATTAAAAAGACCTTATCTATCAAAACGACCTTGTCTGAACTGAACGGGTTGTCAAAATGAACACGGTCATTCGTTCATCAACCCACCAATCGAGTTATCTGGAAAAATTCCGAGAACAACGGAAGAAGGCAAAAAAACAAAAACAAATGTATTGCCCACAACATGGATATATAAAGTATTTGTATACATCCATGTTTGTAAATAGATCATGAATGTGTGAAAATGACAAGAAAGAATCAACAGAAAGAAGTAGATGGAAGTGGTTTTCTAAGCAAAACCTTCCATCATCCAAGTGAAGAATTACGTTCGAATGAACTGAGGACTAAAATGACAAAACTGAAAGACCTAAAACACTCAAAGACTGATTCATACGATTCGAATCGATCTTTCATTTGTTTTTGTCTTTTAGCTCATTCGATTCATTCAAATCGCCTCCTCACATACTCATTGTAACCTATTCCGACTCGCTCGTTTTTGTAACTTCTGACCGGTTGGTTGTTTGTCTTGTGCGTGAACGTAATGAACGGGTGAACGGATTCAAAAGACCTGGTCTCTGTAATGAGTGACCGTTTGGGATTCGAATCCGCCAAATGACCTTGTCTTACACACCTCTACCCGACATCGTTGACGTCAAGCCTGACAGGTCTTGCATTATCCTGGATGTCCAGGTTGTCAATGGCAGCTTGGACATGGAGCAAACTGGCGGGCTAAGTTAAGAAAGTATGACACAAATAATTTACGGCAAGCGGTGTCGGAGCTAAAAGGAGTGGCACCCAACACCAGAGTGATGACTGCAACTTTTTCGTGGTGCGGGAAAAGTGCCACGGAGTTGCGCGAGTTGGGCATCTCAGTAGGTGTACTCCGTGGTGTCACCACCCTTGTCCTGCTCGGCTCACATTTGAACTGGTGGGTCGCGTCCCGTCAGTCTTTGAGGAAATTTTGAAAAAAAAAGTAATGCAAAGATTTTTCTTTATTTTACCAATCTAACTTTTTTTTATTGTATTTAAATTTAGGATTCCATCCATTTAATGTTGTCCATCTAAAAAACAAAACGTGGAAGCAGTTTGTTGGAAAAGACAGAGGGAGGAAAACGATTGGGTGAAGCGAGATGGCGAAGAAATAAAGAGTTATAGATGTCAGGGGGGTTCGTTTGCCAGAAAGAATAACAAGTAATGAAACAGAAGAAGGAAGAAGAGCTAGATGTGAATCAGAAAAAAGAAGAATTAATTTGTCACCGATGAGGGGTGGGAAGGAGGGTGGAGGATTAACGTTTTGATCGTGGATTTTGAGAACATGTTGTTTTTGAAACTTGCTCTATGCAAAGTATCTCTACCTTCAGCGAAGAAGGAGCAAAACAAACAACGTGGTGGTTTAGCTGCATCTACCTGACATGTTGATCGAGAAAAAGTTCCTTTCGCCTCGTCAACATCGATCATAATGAGCCCTAGTTCGTTTATGAGAAAGTGAAATGGGATAAGTGAAGTTTCTGTCAGATAAACAATGAAAGCGGCAGTTGGTATGAAACCTGTTTTGTGAACCATGGGAGCCGTTCACATAGATCTGAGATGCGATGCCACAAGAAACGCACGTTTTCAATATCTCGAGTGGAAAATCTGCGTGAGACTAATGGGACATCGATGATGTAGGGCGATGTTACCATAGGGGAAAACGCTGAAAATTATTACACAACGGTTTATTATTTTTCTTTAGAGATCACCCGTCTGCAAAAGATCGCATTTGATAAGCTGAAATTTGCATCACTTCCATCAATGAACGCTCATTCCATTGGTTTATTATTTTCTACAATGATCCTTTAGAATTGACCAAGAAAAAAATTTTTTTAACCCCCCCGCCCCCTCAAAATTTGTTGGTTTACGGAACGTAGAATCCAAAAATCGAATAAGAATTTGCCTTAAGGGGAGTTAGCCAGCCAGCCGCCTGAATTTGGCCCTCCTTAGCTTCTCTGCTGTATAGTGTCCCTCCCTCTTCACATAAGAGTTCCATATTTTCATTACGTTTTCAGGAAATACTCAGGATTACTCCATCCTAATTTGGTTAAATTTGGGAGATTTAAAAAAACTAAAAATCTTTTACAAATATTTTTTGTTGTGAAAATTGACCGATCTTTCGGTACCTGCTGCATGAACTCCATTCAAGTTATCATTTCCAAATTTTTACTCGTTGTTCATAACAATCTAATAAATATTTTGTGCCTATTCCAAAAAATTCCGATTTCCTGATTTTTAACCACTTTTCAAAGTCAATCTTGGAAATCGTCCGTTTTTTGAGAGAACATCATAAAAACCGTCCAAAGAAATATTTCACAATTTCATAGGCACAGACTCTTTCTTACATATCCCCAAGCACTGTGTAAAAATTTGGTTGCAATCAGACTAACGGTGTGGGAGGTAGATGTACTGAAGTGCCGAGAAATGTAATTTTACAGAAAAGCCGTTTTTGTAAAACGTTCACCTCCCGTGGTCTCTAGGAGCTCCCGTGGCTCTCTTTTGGACTGTCCTATCGACATGTTGCTTCTTTTTCATCTATAATAATTTTCCTTCCATGTTGTCGTTACATCCCTGGAATGAAAGTATATGAAAATAAAAAGAAGAAGAGATAAGCTGATAATTATGGATATTGTTTAAACTACCTACGCAGCACCGCGCTGAGACCCAACTTCAGGGAATTTATTACAAATACTTCCAACAGTAGTCCGATTTCCATATTTTTTTAAAAAAATGACCGCAGTATTGTGTAGAATAATGAAAACAATAAAAAACCCAAAATCGATTTTTTTTTTCATTTTTGCCGGGAACTCCCCTTCGCGGTTCCTCCCAAACACCGAGTCAAGCCGTCGATTTCGTTGAAAAAATGTACGTTTTTCCGCGTTCAAACACAAATTTCTCCCCTAAATTCGATTGTAAAATAGTTTTTGATCATATCGTTGGAAATCTGATTTTTGCGCAGTTTTTGGTGTTTAAGTACGTGAAAAACCACGGGAAAGTAAAACCCTAACAACAAAAACAAAAAATAGTAAAGTTTGTCAATTTGACAAAAACTACACTACGAGTTGATTTTTCACCCATCAGGGCCTCACAAATTAATACTTTTTTTCCGGCACTAGAAATAAGGGAAATTTGACGCCCTTTCCAAGGGTGCCCTTATTTTTACATTTTCACGGTAAATTGGGGTAGTTATGGTAATTTTAGTAGACATTAGTCGAACACATGAAAAAAATCTTAAAATGGAAAAAACTTGGAAAAACAAGGGGTTAAAACAAAATTGCTAAGAGACATTTTCTTACTTGAATTAGTTGTAAAATCGAATCCCCAACTTTCTCGGTTCTTAACATGGGACACCGTGTATACCAAATTTCATCGAAATTAGTCCATAGAAGCTGGGCAAAGTGTCCGCGTACGGCGGACGGACGGAAAATTTTGTATTCGAAATTGAAACGCAAACCATCAAATTTTGAGGAAAGGGGTTCACAATTCTTTTCCTTGTTCGATTCCAAAGGTTCATTATTTGCAAGGAAATTTGCAAGGACAAATTGCTATTCTCCGCTCTCTAGACTATTTTGTTACCAAACGAATTTACTTGCTAGATATTATTGTTTCAAATTGGTTGGGACAGTTCATGACGTTTTCATGCCAATTCGAATGAGTGAATCTGTTTACTGGGTATTGAGAAGAACTGAGCTGTACGTGACGTATCAGCTTCCGATAATCAAATTGTAAATTGTATTCAAGCTGTAAGATTGATAGGAACTGATCTTTAGGGACGTCTCTTTTCAATGTTACGGCTTGATGCATGACTTCAGAATCAAAAAAGAATACACACGTCTGATTTTCCTTCTGATAAACTGTGAAGATAATTTTAACTGAGAAGAGAACGAATATCTTTCAAGGTTGGAGTAACCCTTAGTTACCTTGTACCGATTTTGATGTAGTTTTGTAAAATATTGGCTTTTAGTTGTCAATCACTTCTATGAGGTGAAAAATAGGGAAACAAAACTCTCGAAATAAAAGTATTATTTTTTCATAAATTTAGAATAGTATCGAATTATTTGAACCGGGACAAATCAGAGCTCTGTGGGACCGACTGTTCACTTCCTATAAGGACTTGAAGTGGGGACGACAAACAGAAACGCATGAAATGAATGTTCACTGACGGAAACGGACTAAAATCTCCGTTCAAAATTACTGCAGATAAAATGCGATATTTTTCTTTCTTCGATTAGAGTTTCATCTTATAAAGTTGGGCTTCCATAGCAACCAAGAGCCAAAATTTGTTATGGTTATGAGGGTAGGAGGACTTCATGGCAGAATGAAGTTGATAGTGAACCTTGCTTGATGATATTATAGGCACTAATAATTGAAGACCACACGGAAAAAAGGGGGAATGTCACTTTTTTTCGAAATTGAGTTAAGGTTGGTAACAACTTCTCCAGGGGTTGTAGTTTAATCTTAAAAGACCAAACATGTGAAAAACGAGGAGGAAGTGGGTTAACCCATTTCATGCCAAGGGTAGAAATAACATAGTAGAGGAGAAGAATGAACTATTTTACAGGATGGCGGCCGAAATAAGGCATAATTTGCTTACCAATTGAAAGCAAAAATACTCCAAATTTTATGAACTTTACATTTTAATGGGATTTAGGAGGCATCAGTCTTCCAAATCGACGTGATTTATCCAATTCATTGTTGTTGGTAAAATGTGAAAATCTATTTTATGAACCGGAATCCGTCTCGACTCGTGGCCATGAACGCTCAATCGAGAAGGATCGAATTTGAGCCACCATAATCAAGCTTTCGGCCAAAATGCCTCCTTTTCAACAAAAAAAAATGTCCAAAATCGTTCGAACGTCGAAGAATTTTTTTGGCGAGTTTAGGAACAGCATGAACGAGAAAAAATTCGTCTACGATGATTTTCCACTATTTTCCTTTCTATAGAAAGAATTTTAATGTAGATATTAAAAAATGAAAGTCGATGCGAAAACGCATCAGTGGCCGGAAATGGGTTAAACTGGTATGTGCCATTTGAAAATTACACGGAAAAAACTGGGAAGGTCGGTCCATGGAATAAACGAGGAGGGTCTTGTCTCCGTTACTCTGTGGGGTCTGTAAAACGCGGTAAGAGGGGGGAACGTGTCACAGGTTGTTTGTTTGTTTACTTGAGCAATGAGTGTTTCCTTTGATTGCAACCATGAATGATTGCAACTATGAGGGCTAGGAGGTATTATACCAGGCTCAGACACGGCAAAACCAAGAAGAACCATAAACAAAAATAAAGCATTGTATAATGTCAAGGCATTAATAATGGGGACATTCCCCCTTATTTCATTTTTTTCGCCAATTTAATACTACTTTTTGTGGATAAAACTTCATTTTCAAATTATATTGTATTCATAACCCGTAGAATTGTTCATAGATCGTTAGTACATTATTATAGTTAACAATGAAATATCATTTAGTCGTATTCATAGGTCCTCATGAAGCACCATTCAGTCCCAAACTTGAAATCGTGATTATCTTGAAAAGAGGAAAAATGGACATTCCCCCTTCTTTCCGTGCGGTCTTCAATTGATAAACCGTGTTCTTTGCAGGCGGATGATTTATATACAAATAATAAACCATTATGTTATAATTTGCAGTGTTTTAGAATTCAGTGCCGTCTCGGGTAAAACCGGGATACAACAACAATTTTGATATTTTTCATCGTGAGATGTACCATGTAAGCCTCGCCATTATATATGGTACGCTCTATATGAATAGATATAAGAAAAAATCTAATATAATTTGCAAATAATTTTAGCGTCCTGCACAATAATTTTGCAACAAAATTGAAAAATTGTTCACGTGCGGTAACTTAACGTTGAAGGTGACAGAAAGATACGAAGTAGGTCAACTAATTACCACAACACTCTTGACCTTGCCACGACAATAACACCTCAGTAAGAAAAAACCGATAAACTCCTAATCTCTCTTTGTCTGTCGCTTCCGACTCGAACGCCCCTCGAAACGTTAGTTGGAAACGAGCGACTTGACCTGCCAGTGACTCGACTTATCCGGACTGTTTTACTATCGCAGGTGCCGCCAAGAGTCTGACGATGAAAAAGGAAGTCATTAAGGGGATACTCCACGGAGACGAGAGGCGGAAATCACGATCTTCTCGAGAACCCCGAATTATAGACTACTCGAAACGTTAGTATTCAAAACACTGTATTGCAACACTGGACTGCATGACTGAGAAGCACTTTGACTCACCTTCTAGTGATACTGGCACGATTAATGATTATGATAGCAGCACTGACAATGACCACTTAGACGCACTTGAACTCATCACCCAAAACTTTTCTTTCTGATCCCCCCCCCCCCCTACGCAAGGTTACTTAGTGTGTTACAAGGTGATAAGCAATATTGGTTATTAAGTTCAAAATTGAGTTAATTCTGTGCTTACGAGGGCTGATCAAAGCAGGTCTTTCACTGCGGGCGGAAAGCTCCGTGATGGGCACAATACAATACAATACCATACTTTTTCATTTGCAAAAACACATGATACGAGTACAACAGCAATTGTCAGAGATAGCAATCAGAAAGAAGAGAAAACAAGAACAAAAAATCTAAGAGGGATAAAATTTAAGGGAGGAGGGAGAGAGAATGTGTGCCCCTGTCAGGATAGTTGAAGTACCATTGATGCACAAAATAATAATCACGTGGGACACCGCAGCTCGCTATGCGGGGCCGGGGAAAATCCCAGCCCAGCCCGGACCCGCCCATCATGGTGGCATCCCAAATCAAAAACCAGAGAAGATGCGCAAGAGTGGAAAGACGTGAAAAACTCACCAGGAAGGCCACCCTCGGGCGGGACAGGCACCACCACCGGCCTCCCCATTCACATAACAGCATTCACACATTAAATTAACTAATTTGAGTAGATTAAAAGCAACATAAAATGAAGTCAACAATTAAAAATTAATAATAATATCACTTCGATGAGTCCTTAAACCAAACTGTTTTGAACTAGACACAAAGGTAAAGAGCAGCTTTAAAAATATAATAGTGACATCATTTTACAGACTACATTAAGGTATCTAATATCACAGATAATTATCACAGTTCCAATAGAACTCATCATAGATCGTTTCCAAAAAAAAAATTCAAAATTTCCACCAGCAACAATAATAATTTTTTTGGTTGTTGTGGAGAGGAAGCAGAGGACGTCAATATACTCATTTCAACATTTATTTGGCTAGCGCTTAACAATAATAATGTGTGATTCTGTTGTGATCAGCTACCTCTTCGCATTTCCGTCCATTCCCTTCCTTAGCTCAAGTGGTAGGAGCTCCGGTTCAGAATTGGAATGATAGGAGATCGATCCCCGGTCGAGGGAAGTTAATTTTGGTGATTCAACAATGTGGCGCAGTCGTACCGGCCCGAATGGTCTCCTCAGCATTTCTCTGAGAAAAATAATTCATTAAGATTAGGTCATCAAAACAACTCCCTCCCAAGACACGAGTCCCACTAACCCTCGAAAAGAACACCTCCTTTTCTCCCACCTTGGATGCTCAGCCTGGAACTGTTCAACACATTACTTCAGGCTGAGTCCTGAGGCGCTTCATCAGTTCTGGATGTTGGGAGGGACCAGGTGCTCCCTCCTTGGGGTCCCTCCATTTGCTCCTCTTCGGTAGTGTGGATCGCTGTCTGTCATATTGATTTCCTCACTAGTGCTATCAATCGGATCTGAAGGCAAACTAGATTTTTTTTTTTTTTTTTAATACGTGCAGAACTGTATTTAGAATCAGCAAAGAGTAATCGAACAATTAAAAGGATTATTTAAATTTACAGTAACGTTATTTCCACCATGGTACAATGGATACTATACTTTCTTTGTTTGGCTTCGTTCTTCTCCCATCGCCTTAATGATTCGTACAAGTGCTAACTTGACAGTTTGATTAACAATTGGGTGTGAAAGATAACACCAGGTCCGTTACGGGAGGAAGAGCTGAGTTCCCAAACACACCGTTGCGTCTCTAAACTCCTTAACAAGCTCTCGGAACATCTGTAGTTTCGATTACTAAAGGATTAGGTAAGCCACAGCCGAGAATAAGATACAAGCATGAGCAAATCCCTATTGAAATCAGACAACCGCTTGGACATGAACTCTGGGTTTTACCGTCATCCTCCTACTTTAAGGTAAATTCATAACAACCTAAACTCATGTATCTAAGAAGGTATTTTGCTTGAGACTCCACACCATGCTTTAAGATCACTTTTGGGATGAAGTTCGATGGTTCCCGTTGAATATCAAAGGACAAATCAACTGCGTCTAGCGTGCTCATGATTATCTACATTAAATCCTTCAAACCCAGATTTTTCAAGTATGATAGACCGAATAAAGATTCATCCCGCTGGACAAATTGTCAGATTTTCACTTCAAATTTTTGAGAATGACTCTCAGCCAGAATAATATCATTATCCATCTCAAAATATAATTTATTCTTCAACAGTAAAAGATAAAATTCTTGAACTTACTATGAAATTCGAAACCAGACACATACAAAATTAGAGCTACACACATGATTATATTACAAGTGTTAGGAATGAGGCTGCTCCATTGAGCTGTCTCATGTGTTGAATATTATTATCATGTGTTCAATTCGAGTACGTGTAAAAATATCTAAAATAAGGAGTTCTAAAAAAGTTGTAAGAAAAAAAACAAATGCATAAATCACTAGCTTTAACTTTGCTGTAGTTTTAGCTTAACACAGGTTATCACAAAATCACCAGTTTACGAAGTTTCCCTCTATCCGGCTCGAAGGACCAAATGTATAAATCAATAGCTTTAAGTTTGCTATAGTTTTAACTTAACGCAAGTTATACAAGATCAAACACTCTATCTTTTTCTTACAACTTTTTTAGAACTCTTTATTTTAGATATTTTTACACGTACTCGAATTGAACATATGATAATAATATTCAACACATGAGACAGCCTCATTCCTAACGATAAGATTCCCAACCTTAAATTTGTCTGATAAAAATTGATTATTGAGACGATTTTATGTGAAAAGAACGTCCAAAAAATAGGGGAATCTTGAAGCAGAGAACTTAAAAACATCGTTTTCAGTACCTACCTATCAGATACCGTCTCGATGCTTGAGGGGTTTTTGAAAGGTTTAGGCCTGTTATTGGCGAAACAGCGTTCTTAGCCCTCCCTCGCGTGCGACCTTTTGACCGTCATAACCGTAAGGTAAATTATTATGGGTTAAGGCGTAAGGAGATCGCCTCTAGGGGCGCTCGGATCGGCTCTTGGTCATCCGCTTGTGAGATGGAGGCTGGAATGTCATTCCCATCTCCTATGTGGGGTAATGATGGCTTGGGTACTCTAAATCTGTACCGTTAGGTTCGGTAATGTAGAGTCAATAGCTTTATTTTGTGAACCGCAAAGCCCACATTTCCTCTGTAAGGTCCCGTTCGGCCTTGTTAATAGTCTCGCCACTCGTCGGGATTCATTTCCTCTTCGTTGAGTCTCGGAAATTGAAAAAAATGGTGAAACTTTCTCTCGCAATCGATTTGGCTAACTCGCCTCAAATTGACCAAAATGGATGAGTTACTCGTATGCTTCCCTCTGGCAACCACATAATTACCAGTAATGGACCACAACAAAAGTACTAGGAGCTCAATAACATATCAGGTAGTTTTATAAGTCGTTAGTACACTTAAAAAACCACGTGAGTCCGTTTTCAAAGAGGCATTAAACAAAACTGCTATTATTTAGTTGATCAAACTGGCAATTCCCAAGCAATCGCGGTTAAATAATGAACCAATGTAACGAAAAATTATCGTTTGAAACGAAAAATTTGGACTTTCCTCAAGAGCTTACAAGACTCATGAGTTTATCCACAAAATTATAAGTAGGTATGTTATTCTTGACGTATTTTAATGCAATGTTTTTCTTGACGTTGTGACTAAATAAGCTCCAACTTACTATTGAAGTATTGAGTGAGAATTGCTACTTAGTTTAAAAATATTTGAAATTACTACTTGCATGCATTATTTTGTACGTTGTGGGCATTATCTGCATTATCGTTCGTTCTGCTTTACTCACCTTGTACTGCCCGCCCCCCTTGGAAGACATTAACCCTAAATGTCCTGATGTATCTTTTTGGAAGTCCGATTTTTACTCACAACAGTTTATCCACTTTTAAGTAAAAACTTATAGCCTTTGCTTATCTTGATACTCCAACTATCGATTGTATAACAAAATGCATTATTATAAACGTAATAACTCATGACGCATTATTAAAAATAAAGATAAAACTAAATAATTCTCGCGTTGAGAGGCAGTAAAAAGGCCTTCGAGGTTCCTTCTACCCTCATTTATCACCTTGTAATTACAAAATTAGATTTATAGACAGATTCTGATGACGCAGATAGCGTCAGTGTGACACTTGGAAAGATCAGTCTTGAGCCAACAGGCTGTAACAGGGCCTTTGAGGAACCTTCTGCTCAAATATTTTATAAATTTGTCAAAACACATCTAAATTTGATTTAAAAAATCTGGAAAAACAAATTTTTTGAACAAGTGGGGAATTTTTTTTTCTTTTTAGGACGTCCCACAGTAAGACTTGGGCGTCCTTATGCGATCGATCTGGGGTAAAGTTGGACAACACTCAACAGAAAAAAAAATAACCACACAGTAATCCGTTTTAGACCATTCTGAATCCAAATCCGCGAAAAAAACCATAGGTGTATGTCTGTGTGTGTGTATGTGTGTATGTGTGTGTGTAACAAAATCTTGTGTACTCTGCCCAGGCCTTAGTTCTCAACCGATTTTCGTGGTTCTTTTTTCGTTTGACGCGGAATACTATCTAGTTGTGCACTACGGCGCTGGAATTTCGGATTTTGCTTTTTAAGAGGGGGAAAGGGGGGGTTAATGCTTAAAAAACGTGCGTTTGCGTGCATAATCTTGTAAACTCTGCCCGGGCCTCAATTTCCAACCGATTTGCGTGTTTCTTTTTTTGTTTGACTCAAATAACTTCCGAGTTGTACATGATTTTACCAGAGTACCAAAATTCGCAAGGGGAGGGGGTGAGTGGGGGGATAATATTCACAAAATATCCGATTTTTCAATATTTCGGTTCCTTTACTGCTTACTAATTGTACCCAAGC
This sequence comes from Apolygus lucorum, assembly GCA_009739505.2. Classification (NCBI taxonomy): domain Eukaryota; kingdom Metazoa; phylum Arthropoda; class Insecta; order Hemiptera; family Miridae; genus Apolygus; species Apolygus lucorum. The sequence goes on along the minus strand of CM019181.2, from coordinate 64,109,594 downwards.
TTTGAAATTGAGGAAAAATTCTCATTATACCTCCGGATTTTCATGAATTATTCTCTGTACCACCATGGAACTAATAGTGGTGCCACCATGGTGCCATGATGCCAAAAACCGCTTATTTCGTGTTTTTTTTTTGTTTTTTTTTTTTGTGTTTCACCTTGAATACGGATGTGAACTTCGACGGACTGCCTACCAAAACTAATAGATGAAAGTTCAATGTTACGACGTATTTCCGCTTTGGTGCCAGACAGGCACCATTGTTGGCGTTGGGGGGGGGGGGGGGGTGAACTCGAATTCGCATGTTGGGTATCGTAGATCATGGATTTTAAGATGCTCTTCAGATTCGAGGCTCCCATGCCGCTAGAAATGTTAAGGTGGATAATGGTGGGGGGGGGGGGGTGTCACTATTTCTTGCCTAAAGTAATAAATAAATTACATCGAGTGAAACAGTTTTATCACTTAACAACTGGTTAAACTGATCTAATGCTTATCCAATGGGACGTCCCATGGAATGCATGCATTACTAAACAATATGTTTTATTGATGGCAATAGGTTCAACAGAAGTACCATGTCGCCAGGTATCTACAATATAAGGTAATAAATATTCATTGCTTCAAAATAGGTTCACACACCAGGTATGTATGAAAATTAATGCTTAACTTCTCTTATCAAAATGACACCGCTATGACTTGCAAGAACTCCAGTAAATTGAGGTATCCTCGTCGATCCAAGTTCTTGAGTATGTCTGCGAAGGATGCTTGGCGGTTTAGCAGAACACTGTAGTTTCTCCTCTCTTCATCATATTTCTGGCAGTCCATGAATAAAATTTATTCAGAAAATTTAATGTTCTGCATCCTCTAGTACATCGCAGTGATCACAAAGTTGGCTAGAGGCGTAGCCGTATAAATTCAAGATTTTATTTATTTTCCCATGTCCCTTTCTGATTCGGATGAGAGTTACCAATTTTTCCCGAGATAATTTCCATGTTTTGAACCATGGGTTTGTTCTTATGCGTCGGCACACTTGGAAATGAAATTCGCCCACAGTTTCCGACCGGTGCTCATATACCATTTGCCACTTACGAAGCATCTCGTTGTTGCAGACGGATCTAGCCTCATGTACGGGGATTTTTATATTCGTGATAGTCCGTAATTTAACGGCTTCTTTGGCAATCTTATCTGCTCGTTCGTTCCCCACTAATCCACAGTGGCTAGGTACCCATTGTATATGGACATTCTGCGTGGTTGCTATTAGTTGTCTTGCAATTTCGATCACCATATAGTGTCTGGCTCGTCCCTCTGAAACACCCTGGATACTCATACATGCAGATCGTGAATCAGTTATTGTTACTGCATCTTCAACGTCTTTATTTCTTATTAGTTTGACTGCAAACCAAACAAGTGGGGAATTAATGGTTAAGCTGCACTCTTAGCCATATTCTTCTGGCAGGTCGCTTTCAGGGTCCAAGAGTTGGCCGATTCTGAATTGATGCCTCTTCTGGCTATGCCATTAACCATTTCTCGACTTTCTGTTCGTATACCTGCCTTCTGTGCTAATGAAGCTAAATTGGTCAAGCTGAGGTAGGTCATATTAGGAGAAGAATACATTCAAAGGAATATTCACGCAGCCCTGCTAACAACCAGTTCATTTGCGGCTCTCCAGAGCGTCCTTCATGTGGGATGGCGGAGGAATATCATGCGTGGAGGATATTACTGAGAAAAGTACGATAATATCTTCAAATTACCTTGACCTATCGAAACCGTAGCAGCTCAACCACAGGTGCCTTACCAGCTCGCGGTGTCCTGACCTTTTCAGCGGCACATTGTGGCGGCGGATTTATGGGAACTCGACTCAAAGAGGTCCCTCAGGGCATGGAAGTCATTGAACGGGAGGATTGATCTTGTACTCGAAGAGGCCTCAGTCGATTGATCCTACTTAGTCCGTAGTTGGGCCAACGATCTCGAGTGGGAATCCTGCTCCTCCCTTCATATTCCCACAGTTGCAGGTTGGCATTCCAATCTCGTGGACATTCACATTGCAAATCCATTTGAAAATCGCGCTTCATTGTTTGCTCCCAATTTTGAAGCTGCGTCGATAAGCTACTTTCAAAGATTACGATTCTATGAAAATAGTTACTATCTTCTACTTCGACTACGTGATAGTCAGATCGTACATCATTATTATACCCACAGTTCGGCACAAAACTAATGTGAATCAATTGATCTGTGTAGTCAGTACTATTGTATTGAAAGATATAGTATTTCCATGTTATTGTATCTTCACAAATCACCTCCATTCATTCTATCTCGATGAGGTTTTAATAACATCACCTCTACACATGATGCAGGACATCACTTACGAGTCAATCAATAAACACACTCAACACCGTTACTGGTTTTATATGATTCATGAAAGTCTGAATCAAAATAACATTGCATTCTTTCAAGGAAAAACAACCCACATTTTCTCGATTTTTTTAATTGATCGAATACGTGGGCAATTAAAATGTACGATGAAAACACATTTTAATTTTCAATTTTTCAATACAACAATTTTGTTTCCTCACTGTCAAAAAAATGTTAATATTTGTGCAGCAAGTAAAAAACGCTGCAAATTATTACACAATGGTTTATTATTTTTCTATATTCATCACTCGACTGCAAAGCCACCAACCATCCAACATGAAGAAAAACATCGATCGCATTTCGGTCAGCTATAATTTGAACGGAGATTAGGCCTCTTTTGCGATTCACACTCGTGTTTCTGATTTATCGTACGTAAAACCCTTAAATTCTCGTAGGGAGCGAACGGTTTGTCCTACAGGGCTCCGTGTGGTCTCAAAAAATTCTAAAAATTCTATAGAATCTTAAATTGAAGGAAAAATACCTACCACTTCACAATCAAGTAAACGCTTCACACTCACTTCGAAGGAAAAAATGCCAAGTGGGTGTGGCACATAGCTTCCTCGTATCCAATACCCGATTATATAGATGATCCGATGCATAGTAGATAATCTCAAAACACCAATCTCTAAGTAGGTACCTTTCACTACCTTCATAGGGGACCATCTACACGCTAATCTGGACAATCCAAGAAAATTTCATCAAATTCGGATGAAAAATGTAAGTGTTATGGATGTTACAAGAATTTTACGTTTGCGCATGCGCAGAGGCTTCTGTAAATTTTAAGGCCTTGATTTTCATTGGGGACCATCTACAACCTAATCCGCATTATCCCTAAAAATGTCATCGAAATCGGGTAGAAAATGTGGAAGTTGTGGCTGTTACAAGGGAATTCACGTTTGCGCATGCGCAGCGGCTACTATCAGTCCGGGGGGATGATCTTCATTGGGGACCATCTACAACCTAATCCGCATAATCCCTGAAAATTTCATCGAAATCGGGTAGAAAATGTGGAAGTTATTGCCGTTACAAGGAATTCACGTTTGCGCATGCGCAGTCGCTTCTATGAGTCCGAGGATGATGATTTTCATAGGGGACCGTCTACACACCAACCCGCACAATCCCTTAAAATTTCATAGAAATCGGACAATAACTCCGTATAGTTATGCGCGTTAGAAGGAATTCATGACAGACAGACAGACACGGAACCAAAATTGTTCAGAAAGGTCTAAAACGCAAAACGCGAGTGAAAATTTTGATTTTGGAGAACTTTTTTTTTCGTCCTTGAAAAGTGAAAACAAAGCTTCCTCTACCTTGGTAGACTCGGAAGCAAAATGAGTCCTCCAAAATCAAAATTTCTACTCGCATTTGTGTTTAGAGCATTTTGAAAAATATTTTGGTTACGAGTCTATCCGAGGCAAAACCACGGTCATTCCTCCCAAAAAGTACATGAATTTGAAAGAAACTCATTAAAAGTAGTCCTTAAAGATCGAAGACTTCTGTTAGCTTATCATTCACGAAGAATGCGAATTTTTCAAGTCGGAAGATGGTGTGTTAATAACTTCTTGAAAACAACGCCTCGAGACTAGTGGGGATGCCTTCAAGCGACAAAATAATCACAGTAATATATTTTACTTTTTAAGAGCCATCATTTCCACTGATCTGTTGGTTCGGAGGCTTAATATCACCAGCCTCTCCAGCCTTGAGCGGCTATCATCAAAGCACCGACGTTCATCACTTCATTAACACCCGTGCTAATGGAACTGTCGGAACATCGAAGCGAAAATTTATTTGAGTAACTATATAGTAGAAGGTCTGTGTGGAGGTGAATGAAAAAACAGTCATAAATGGGTTGCAGTGCAATAAACATTCCTTCAAGATCGGTCTTCGCTGATGTTTATGTGAGGCTAAATCTCTTTATAATCGAATCCGATTTGTATTATAAGCTGTTTAAATCATGACAGTTATGAACGAGTTCGAATATATCTGTTTCCCCAGTTCAATTTCAGTTTTGTCGTCGGAGTTTTTGTCTCCAGAGTGAAGAAAGTACTCCTGATATGAGTGGTGCATTCGCGATTCCCGAATGGTTCCAAAGAAGTCTTGTCTTGTCTGGCAGTTTGTGAGGGTTTGAATCCATCTCTCAGAACCCTCAGTGATGCAAACGAGGTGAGAATTGTCAAATCAAAAGTATTCAACTTTTGTTGGTCCGGGAGATGGTGACCATGAACCTGATCCAACTTGTAGAAGATTTAGAGAGGCTCAAAAAGGGAGCTGAAAATCCCTGACTAGGGCTAAAATACTTTTTCTAAGGCCTTTTACAACTTGCGAACTCCCTAACCAGAGCATCATTCAGCTAAAGGCTCAGATGTTTCAGCCTACTCTGCCGTCCTTAGCAAGAAGGGCGTATCTTCTGCACCTCATGATACCTCATTCATGTACCTATGGGTACGAAAAGGTCCACAAAAACGCTAGTGAACAAGGGCGTATCTCTGAAATTTCTTGAAATCCTTAGGCGATTAGGCGTATGTCGTTTTTCCTAAGCCTAAAAGGCGGATATCATACCGAATACCTTCCTCTACTAAGCAAGAAAGCCGCATCTCCTGAGAAACGGTTTTTTTTGCTTAGCAAAAATTCGAAATATGTTCTTGGCAACCAAAATGCTTAGCGGAAAAGCCGGATCTCGTAGGGTGCTCGCTTATTAATGATAAGTCACCAAACAAACTGGGCTGGAGGCTCGTTACCGAACTTTTCCATATGATCAAATTTAATAATCTGCGTAAGAAAAGAAGTAGTGTAGAAACAACTAACGAACCATGTTAAAAACCCCGGCTAAAATCTGCCAGGAAACCGCTTGAAGTGCTTGGAATGCTTGACAAAAAAGGCGTATATCTCGAATATCACTCTCATTTACTAAGCGGAAAGGGCTATCTCCTCTAAGTTGGTTATGACGTGAATTCCCATGAAAAAAGGCCGTAGTAAGTTGGAGAATGATTGGACCTACCGTATGATGTCCCGATGAAATGGGGTAAAAGTATAATTAACTGGACGCGAAACTTAAAAAACGAAAAGTGCTTGTACTGAAAATCTTGATTTTCGGAGATGCGCCCTTCTTGCTAAGGACGGTAGTACTGGTGCAAGGCAGATAAACTAACTCAATATTTCCATCATGACTCATGGGATAATTTGAGATTGCTTACTTAAAATTATATTTGTTTAAAAACTGTAATTATCAGGTACATCATTGTTCAGACCTAAAACATCTGGAAACCTAGTATTACCAGATATTTATCTGACTTTTCTTGAAATCCACTCCACAGCTCTTGAATACACGATAAATTCCAAAATAAGCTGAAGGTGAAACAAATTGTATGGTGCAGATTTCATAAAATCCATCAAACTCTTCAGCAACTGAGTGCTGTTTTCACTCTTCTGACCTCTCTGGAATGCGGAAATGGAATTTGTATCAAGGTGGCCAGCTTCCACGGTACCGCGTCTCTACCCTAACATTTGTCATGTGGGTAAGGAGGTCGGGTTTTAATCTGATTTTGCCACTGTCACGATCTCGTCTGTCATGCTCACTTCACCCCTCCGTTACCATCAGCCTGCAAAGTCATCAAGTAGCGTGGATTATCTACATCCTGTATCAACCTAATGATCGTCAATCTTGGCAACCGACGTGACTCGTAAAAAAAGCCTGCCAGCTGGAATTGCAAACATTGAATAGTCAGCGTTTGCATCATGTAACATACAGCAAGATGGAGAACCACAATAAATTAAACTAATTCGGTACATGTCGACTTCACTAACAAGAGAATCGATTAAATTCCGGTACATTTCAAGGGAAAAGTTATTCCGAATGCTAATGAAGCCTATTTGCATGACACTAGAAGTCAAATTTAGATGGAAAACCCATGTCAAAAAAAGAATGAAAAACTTCTTCTAAAATTCAGAAAAACGCATTGGCTGATGGGGAGACGGTGGAAGTTGTCAATCCAGAACAAGCTTACACTGTACAACCAAGTCCTCAAACCAGTCTGCTCTGATGGAGTTCAGCTTTGGGGCTGTGCGGCTCAGTCAAATCGAGACATCATCCAAAGATTCCAAAACAATGCGCTAAGAACGGTTGTCAATGCACCATTGTAGTGCAGCTTTATATGTTTATACATGCCTTTTGCATCTGTTGGGTAACTTGAACTCTTTCATGAGTGGTTCTGATAATCACAGTTACCCTACGAGGAGCCACTTAAATATGTCTCCTACTGCTCGCCTCACTAAATCATTGAAGACTAACCCATCTCAGTCTGGTGTGCGCTTCTATAATCATCTACCTCAACACTTCCGAAGCCTCCAGGTCAACACTATCTAGAAGAATGTTAAGAAGACTTTGATCTCTGCTGAACTCTACAACGTTGACTCCTTCTTCGATATAAAGTTTGACGATACCGTACCATAGGTGTTCTTGTTAGTATTTTTCCTATTTTAGTCATTACCTAAAAGTTGACTATCCTACACATTGTGTTATGACAAATAAATTATTAGCATGGAACATTCTTTTGCCTTGACCTAACTGGCAAAAAGTGTTACGATTTTGGGGAACGGTAACGAGTCACGAAATTTTGCTTAGTAACCTATGCGATACTTCCATTAAAATACCTTCCTATCTGAAGACTGTTTTGGTTAATTATTTTCAATAATGCACCTTTGGAATCGACCAAGAAAAAAAAAATTTTAACACCCCCTCAAAATTTGATGGTTTACGTTTCAAGGTACGTAGAATCCAAAAATCGAATAAAACGCTGCAAATTATTACACAATGGTTTATTATTTTTCTATATATTCTATATTTTTCTATTCTATATATCTACAAAATCACCAACCATCCAATATGAAGAGAAAAAAAATTAGAAAAAATCAAAAAAAAAATTAGAAAAAATCAAAAAAAATTTTAAAAAAATCAAAATCACCAACCATCGATCGCATTTTGGTCAGCTCTAATTTGAACGGAGATTAGGCCTCTTTTGCGATTCACACTCGTGTTTTGATTTATATATATATATATTTCAATATAAACCCTTAAATTTTCGTAGGGAGCGAACGGTTTGTCCTACAGAGCTCCGCGTGGTCTTAAAAAATTCAAAACATTCTATAGAATCTTAAATTGAAGGAAAAACAATACCTTTATATCAAATTTTTTTGAGTTAGGGCGTTTTCAAAATTTCAAAATTGATTTTGGAACCCTAAGAACTGACCTACATCAACCAAAAGCTTCGGGGCACAACTAGACCCCAAATGGAGCCTATATACCAAATTTCATCAAAATCGGTCAATGCTAAGTGGCAAAAGTGCCGCGTACGGCGTACGGCGGACGGACGGCCAAAATTGCATTCGATTTTTGGATTCTACGTACCTTGAAACGTAAACCATCAAATTTTGAGGGGGTGTTAAAATTTTTTTTTTCTTGGTCGATTCCAAAGGTTTATTATTGAAAATAATAAACCAAAATTTGGCCGTCCGTCCGCCGTACGCCGTACGCGGCACTTTTGCCACTTAGCATTGACCGATTTTGACGAAATTTGGTATGTAGGCTCCTTCTGGGGTCTAGTTGTGCCCCGAAGATTTTGGTTGATGTAGGTCACTTCTAAGGGTTCCAAAATGAATTTTGAAATTTTGAACTCAAAAAATTTCGATATAAAGGTATTGTTTTTCCTTCAATTTAAGATTCTATAGAATTTTTAGAATTTTTTGAGACCACCCGGAGCTCTGTAGGACAAACCGTTCGCTCACTACGAGAATTTAAAGTTTGAACGTACGATAAATCAGAAACACGAGTGTGAATCGCAAAAGAGGCCTAATCTCCGTTCAAATGAATGCTGACCGAAATGCGATCGATGTTTTTCTTCATGTTGGATGGTTGGTGGCTTTGCTGACGAGTGATCTATGTATAAAAATGAAAAATAATAAACCATTGTGTAATAATTTGCAGCGTTTTTAAAAGGCTATCAAAATAGCAGAATAGGTTTGATCGCATTCTTCGAAATAAAAAAATAAAATTAAACAGAATAAGAAAGCACGGCTAAAGCATGTTCCATGTTTCTTGAATTTTAGCCGTAGGCTCTAAGCGAAAAGCATCCGGGGGTCCAGGGGACTTCCCCTCTGGCGAGGCCCGAGTTTATTATTATTATTACTTTCGAAACGAACGTCTCCATCATGAGCTTCGGATCGAAACTATAAACGAAGTTGTGAGACACCTTCCGGGTAAGATGTCACATCAACGAGGAAGCAGTCCAACTCCTTGATACAAGTGATATCATCAGAAGATTGAAGCCTACCAAACCACTTGACCTAGCTTACTTGAGAAGCAGTGAAGTGAAACATCCACTATAATTTACAAAACTCAGAGATGTATATTAGTTTTGAATACTTGTCCATATTTTCAAAATAATTTAGTTGCCTACCTACTGCAATAGAGAATATTTTTTTTAAATCGTATAACAGGGAAGAGACATGCTTTAAGATGACCTTTGATTGTCAATGCAACATTAAAAAATGCTCACACATATCAGTGAAGAAATAGCTGGTAAAGAGGGAAAACCACTCTTATTAAGGAATGTAAGAGTGATAAATGTATACTTGTGGGGGTTCAAATTGATTGGTCCTTCTGGTTTGGTACGACGTAACTAAGCAGAAAAGTTAGCTGATGCTCCATTTGAATCCTTTTTTTGTGTTCGTGCACCATGGGTGGTGGCACTGATTGAAGTTCTATATGAGCGGCTCCTCGTCTACTATATTATTTATGCTCGCTCATTAGAAGTCATCGATCCTCAGATCGCTCTTCTTCAAGTCAAATCAAAGATCATTAAACTCGAGTTCGGATGAAAGGTTCGGAAGGTTGGATAAGGATTCGGTTATGTAAAAGACGATGGGGAATAATGAATAGGAAATGTTAACGATCGGTCTGCCGAGAAAGGTTTTGACGGATGGAACAGAAGAAACAATGAAAGGGAGACTTCTATACAAGGACAAGTAAACGAGCCGACCCAAATACCTACAATTGCAAGCTGATGGCTTTTGAGACTTTTGGTGCCTTCTCTCCTAAGCACATTGTTGGCTCACACCCTCGCGTCTCTGTGAAGACACTTTGCGGCCTTTTCAAAGCCTGAATAGTCCTTTTTCTATAGGCTAGGCTCCGAGTTGATCCACGCTCCGTAAATTTGCTTTCCTTGAAACTACGATTCTACACACGTTGAAGCTTTGGGAATATTAAGTGCAATTCATTAAACATTTAGGGAATATTTTGTGTTAATAAGTAATAGTAATAATATTAATAATAATAAACATGCCTCATTTAACGAAATATCAAAAAATACATCGTCTAAACAAGGAGAGCCGTGAAATATCTTGGTCCATTGTGGACCGACAGAGTTCACTCTTGCAGAGAAGAGAGCAGAATGAAGCTACTTATGAAATGTCAAAGCGAATTGTTGGCCTTGAATCTGCCATGCCACTCTCAAAACCCAGCCACCCGAATGTCAGCTTCCCTAAGCAACAACAAGAACGAGCTCTTGGACAATACCGGCACATCGAAGAACTTTCTTCTAACGCTGCTGTATGCGGAGCACTGGGCAACGAAATGAAAAGCCGTTTCGGTCATCTTCCTGCTGCATAACTGGCAGGCTTGACGTTCGATGTCTCCATCATAAGAGAAGAATCAAAGAGGCAATACGTCTCCCCTTACCTTAAAGAGCCATCTAGAAGCCCAAAAGGGCCTGCTCCTCAAGATAGAGACACTGCGACTCAAAGAAGAGCTGGATATCAATTCCTTGTACTGCTCATGCATCCTAGCTTCAAGCGCTCTTGTTTTAAATCGCAGATCCATTTTTGCCGCGATTCCACCAAGTGTTCCATCAAAGCTGCCATTCCTCAAACAAACTTCTACCTCCCTTTCCAATTCTATTCCATACTCCGAAGACAGCGCATCCCATTCTCTGACCGAGAAGACATTAGCCCTCAAACAAGCCTTCATCAGGAAGTTGGGCAGTTAAGTGCGTGATTGAAGTGCATCTTCAGGGCGAATAAGAAAGTTGGCCTCAGGATGTGTTAGTAAGTAAAATCTGAGGTAGGGATCTCTGGTGAAACCAATAGCAGCTGTTGTCAACTATGATTTGTTTCAATCTCAACAACGAAACTCATAAATCGAAACACTGGCATAATGCTTAGGGGCTAAAATGCTTCCAGAAATTTTTTTTTTCCGGTCGCACGTTACTAAAAATTTGTTATAAGAACCCCAAATACCCCTCAAAATACAAATTTTGGAACTTTAATGTGTCTCTCTCTCTAATGCGTGCATTAGATTCATTTACAAATATCCCCCACATGACCATGTAACGCCATACTACAGTCTTAATGGGTGGTTAAAGAAAACGGACTGGCGCATATTTCGTTTGGGCACTTCACTGTTTAAGCTATTGGAAGCAAAAAAACCCAAGTACTTATGGGATAGATTTAAATTCATGGGTCAACTACATTCCATTAATTCTCTAAAAGCTTTCAGAACAATGCAAATCCCAGTACGTAGGACAGAGACTCATGGTAGATCTTTCCATGTCCAATGTGTCCGCTTTTACAATAATAATACACAAATAATCGGTCAACAAAATAAATTTCAAGAAACGTTTGAAAGAAAAATGATTGCCAAATTATGGAAAAGTGTAATTTTTAAAGTGTAATAAAGCTTCCGCATACTAGTTATACTGAAGAACACCAGAAGTGTTTGGGAGTGTGAAGGAGGGTAGACCAGTTGTAAAAGCTGTAAAGCTAACTTGACTAGCTTTATGATTCTAGTATAAAATTAAATTAAATTAAAAATTAAATTAAGCAACCATTTCAGGTTGAATTTTCGTCCGACTGCCATTCTTGGCGTCGCGGACGTCATCAGCTGTCTCCCTAAGGGGATTCTAGTATATACTGAAAACCACCAGAAGTGATTAGAAGTGTGAGGAAGGGTAGGTTGACCATTTGTAAAAGCGGTAAAGCTAATTCATCACCGGTGTCTCTGCCCAGCGTCTCAGGTTTGGTGAGGTGAAGTGCATCTCAGGGTTTCGATCAGCTGAGTGAGTGAAAAAGCTTCTTCATCCTAGTTTGGTAAAGAATATAGGTTTGTTGAGGGAGGGTAGACTATTCGTAAAAGTGACAAAGCTAACTCTCACCGAAGTCTTTGTCCACCTTCTTTTCGCGACCGATTTTCATGAAACAGTAAATATTTAAGTCAGGTTTGACGAAATGGAGTAGCGGGTTTTGATCAGCGAACTAAGCTGCGTCAGCGACCAAACAAGATGAAGCAATAATCTCTGCAGAAGGTACGTAGGTCAGGTTTACAGAGATGAAATGTCTTCTAGTGGTTCTGATCGGCTGGGTGAGCTGTGTGAGCGATAAAGCTTCTTTTCCCATGCACTTCAAGTTGGTACGCAGGACAGGTTCTCAACTTCAACATCAGGGAGCATCTCTATGAAAACGATCTGTATTGTGTCAGTTGTGTACTTTTACCTAGTCAATAATGAATGAATGAATGAATGAAGTTTTTTATTGAACAAAACCAATAATGGTATTTCACTAGTCAGTAGGTACAATAGGTAAATTCAAGTATTTGGGTCATTCCACGAAACTAGGGAATTTTCAGTCCTCTCTCCGTAATTTAGATTTGGGTGGACCTAAATTTTTCGTTTTTTTTTCCTCTTCATTAAAAGACTGTGTCTCATTTACTCAATCAAGTGGCTTCCTTCCATTAAATTTCAGCTATCCAGAATAATTAATAAAATTGCTTAAAATCTATCATCCTCCCATGTCCCACACGATAAGTTTGCGTCTGTCATCACCACTAATCTTCACCCACAAGCAATACAAATTTAATGCTTCACAGAAATATTTTAGGCATCCTCTCTATTTTACGTTTTGAAGACAAACGACCACCTGGTGGATACTAGGACTATTCTGTGGTCGGTTATTTGCCTGTCCCACAGCTGGAGCCTATCTCCCTCACACAATTTTTCTTTAGAGCCTTTAGATAAAGGAGATCGTATTGGACCGTCTTTTTTTTTTTGTACGTTAGAACCAGGAGTTCAGCTGAACCAAAAATTATTCGCTTCAGTCCTCATTCTCGGTCCATTTTTGTTTAGCGTGAATTTTAGCTACAAAAACGGTGTTTGTCAGTTTGGATCCTATCTCCCTCACTACGAGAAAACATTGGCAAGGAAAGTGATTATGTTTGATGTTGTTAACGAACAATGTAGTAGCCATCAACATCGATAAAAAATGTTTTTTGGAGTTGATAAATTTTGTATTCCACTTCGATTAAATTCGATATTTCACTAGAATCCTATCTCCCTCATACTATCTCCCTCACTTTTTTCTACGGTGAGGGAGATAGATTTGATGTGAGGGAGGATAGATTTTCATTAACTAGGTAGGTAGGTACCTATCTAGAATAGTATCTAGACTGCAGGGTTTTTTTAAATACACGTACCTACTTATACTCGTAATATGTCTCCCCTAATTAGCACGAAAAATGGTGTAGCCCCCATTTATGTAACCACTTACCCGCAAACTCGCAAGCAAAATTAGATGTCATTAAATCAATCCTAATATTTTCTTCCTAGTACTAAATATCCTCAGAATGGTGGGAAAAATAATCAAAAAAATCATTACGGCCCTGGTCATTATTTATGATTTTTTATGGATGAGCCTGGAAAGGCTCGTAACCGGGTTACCTGTCAAACTATGATGAGCCTCAAAAGACTCAATGCCGAGCTACCTAAGCATGTAATCTAATCTCGACAATCAATTCAAATCTCATCCTATCAACGAATTAAAAAAATTATTAGGTTTGTAAAAACTCGGCGCTGCGCGCCTCGGCGGGGGCTTCGCCCCCTGCACCCCCGGATGATTTCCGCTTAGAGCCTAATGGCTAAAATGTGACATACCTTGAAAAGGTTTTTGCTCCCTCTCCCTCTTTATCTTTCTTCCACTGTAATATTTAAGCTCACTCAGCTGATCAGTGACCACTCAGGCACCTTCAGCATTCTCCATTGACCCGCCCTCTCAAATTTCAGCTTCCTGCGTTCAACAGGAGAGAAAATGGCCTTGGAGCCCACTCAGTTGATCAGTGATCACTCAGGCGCCTTCAGCATTCTCCATTGACCCGCCCTCTCAAATTTCAGGTTCCTGCGTTCAACAGGAGAGGAAATGGCCTTGGAGCTCACTCAGCTGATCAGTGACCACTCAGGCACCTTCAGCATTCTCCATTGACCCTGCCTCTCAAATTTCAGCTTCCTGCGTTCAACAGGAGAGAAAATGGCCTTGGAGCTCACTCAGCTGATCAGTGATCACTCAGGCGCCTTCAGCATTCTCCATTGACCCGCCCTCTCAAATTTCAGGTTCCTGCGTTCAACAGGAGAGGATGTCAAGCATATTTGTCGTCAAGCATATGATAAATCATAGCGCTACTTTCCTGTCGCTTTTTACTGTCGATTTTTCCTGTCGTTTTCCGGCGGGGAACCCATCGCTAAAACCTTTTCAAGGTTAATAATCCATGGAACTTGTTTTCATAAAACACATGTATAACAGTAGATAATCTCAAAATTTCAATCCATCTTCCAGAATTGATGGTCAATAACACTTACAAGGGACAGTCCAGAGTTTCAACCACAAAACCCCTTGAAATGCAATTGAAATCGAATGAAAACTATAGAAGTTAGGCATATCAAGGATTTCACGATGCCGCAAGCGCACATCACCATACCGATGATAAAAGACCGTCTATAGTCCCAAAAACACCATCCCCAAAAATGTCACCCGATTCGGATAAAACGTGTAGAAAATATGGTTGTTTCCAGGATTTTATGCGTAGCGACTACAATAAATCCGGGGATGATGATTTTCATAGGGGACCATCTACACGCAAATCTGAACAATTCCTGAAATTTTCATTGAACTTGAATGGAAAATGTGCTCAGACGGTAGGTACCATCTATTCGGGATAGATGATTTTCATAGGGGACCATCTAAACCCCATTTCGCACAACCTCGACACACAGACCGACTCTCAGAATTGTTAAATACTTGTTTGTTGATTTGTTAAATACGTATAAATTGAAAATAATGCTCCCAACTTGGCAGATCTGGAAGCAAAACGATCAGATTCGTTTTTTTACATACATTATATAAAATTTCATACTACGTTGATAAAACTTCATCATTGATGATCTACATCCAAAATGCCTACATTGAAACATGTTTCTAGATCGATGGCGAACTCGGCAATGAGCCTAAAGAGGCTCAAACAGCGTTTCCTATCTCCCTCACTAGACATCTATCTCCCTCACTCTCCAATTTAACAAAATTTCAAATTTTCACTGAAATACGCAATTTAATGAAGCAATAATGGAACGGTTGCTATTATACAACCTCCAAAATGAAAATTAAAAAAGAAAAAATTCCAAAAGTATACTTTGAATACTGGTGGTTGTGGCCTTCCAAAATTCCTTACTTTCGTGGAATGACCCATTTATGCAATAAGATGTGAACAGAATAACAGGTAAACAGGTACATTAAAAATTTTTCGAGTGACTACGAGAATAAGAACTGAGAAGTAACAAATTTCAAATTCAACAATAATTACATATTAAAAACGTCTGCCAAGTTGGGTGGGCAGTATAGCTTCCTCACTCATTGTAACATGGACGTATAGAATCAGTTGGCGAAAAAATTGTGATTTGTATTTGTATTTTCAACGTAGAATTTTATTTAGCGGTCCACCGTCTAGGACCCAACCCACACAATCCCTGAAAATTTCATCGAAATTGGTTGAATAGTTGCGGAGTTTTGGTTGTAACAATAAATTTAAAGTTCGCGCATGCTATTGCTTGACCAATTTGATTGAAACTTATAGGGTGTCTCTTAGAAGTTAGTCCCTAACTAACCTCCAAATTTGAACAAAATCGGTTCATTAGAAACCGAGGAACCGAGGTTCCAGGAAATTCACGTTTGCGCATGCGCACTCGCTCCTATTGGTCCGAAGGTGCTGAAATTTATAGGGGACCGTCTAGTACCTAACCCGCACGATCCCTGAGAATTTCATCAAAATCGGACAACAGGTTAGTATAGTTTTGCCCGGGACAAGGATTGACCACAGACAGACCGACAGACAGACAGACACGGAACCAAAATTGTTCGGGAAGCTCTAAAACGCAAAAAGCAAGTGGAAATTTTGATTTTGGAGGACATTTTTTTTTTTTTCACTTCTTTCACGAATACAAAGCTTCCCTACCTTCGGTAGTGAGGAAGCAAAAATTAACACTCATATAAAATATATTACTCTACAAACACAGTCAAATTTAAAATGCACCTAGGTACCCTAATCCTAACATCACAATACAGTTACACTATTATCACAGAAAAATATCACTACCAATAATGTAACAGTAAAAACGCTCTCCATTCTCCTTAAACAAATCTCCACGATTGGTCAACATTGGATGCACTTACTAATAGACCTTGTGTTTGGCGCCTCTCAAGAGCATATGATGCTAATTAGAAGCGTGTAATTACTCAGTCTTCAAGCAACTAGGTTGGAACAGTTCTTCCCTTCTAGGTCAGGAACTCTCCTCTTACTTCCGCGTCATCGTATCCTACAGGAGTCTGCCATGTGTCTAACGGACTTACCTACCTATTTTTCTCACCGGTAAAACTTGAAATCCTTTCCTTTCAAGATAAGTCGAAGGGTTCATTCTTACCATTCCGATACCGTCACGCACGGTGTTATGATAGATCCTTGATTGTTGCCTTATCTAGAAACACAGCCAGATTGTTCAGGGCTGCCCTGGTATGGAACAACTTTCTCCCCGTTTCAAATAAGTCTGATGAGAATTTTTTTTTTTCGCCTTAAATGGTCGTGAGTGAATGAACGGCCCGCGATAAGGCGTTGGGGAAAAGGGGTGAATTCATCTTACCCTTAGGATCGGATCCAACTTATCATCTTCTCGGGAAAATAAGGCGGAAGCGCGAAATCTACAGCCAGCTGGTTTTGGTACTCATTATTACAATGTCTACTCTCTATACTCTTAATACGCTCATCTCGATACCAAAATGAATGAATTGGTGTTTATTATCTTATTGGACGTTATGAGAATAACAAGATGAGAAGGAGACAGCTGCCAGTTGATCAGGGTGTTTGAATTTAAACCAAAAAAATTATTACACAGTGGTTTATTATTTTTTATTTTTCTATATAGATCACTCGTCTGCAAAGCCACCAACCATCCAACATGAAGAAAAACATCGATCGCATTTCGGTCAGCTAAAATTTGAACGGAGATTAGGCCTCTTTCGTGATTCACACTCGTGTTTCTGATTTTTCGTACGTGGTGGTCTCAAAAAATTCTATAGAATCCTAAATTGAAGGAAAAACAATACCTTTATATCAAAATTTTTTGAGTTAGGGCGTTTTCAAAATTTCAAAATTGATTTTGGAACCCTTAGAAGTGACTACATCAACCAAAATCTTCGGGGCACAACTAGACCCCAAATGAAGCCTACATACCAAATTTCATCAAAATCCGTCATTGCTAAGTGGCAAAAGTGCCGCGTACGGCGGACGGACGGCCAAATTTTTATTCGATTTTGGGATTCTACGTACCTTGAAACGTAAACCATCAAATTTTGAGGGGGTCTTAAATTTTTTTTTTCTTGGTCGATTCCAAAAGTTCATTATTGAAAATAATAAACCAATATTACAAAATATTGTTGTGAAACTGTCGCCTTATTAGCGACAGGATTTTTTTACAAGTTTATTCTTTCACAAAATGTTGTTGTCGAGTTCGGTTCTGCAAACTTGATTGCGGGTTAGTTTTTTCTTCCAATAAATCATCAAATTTCCTTGTTTCGGTCTCACTTTCTTACAATATTATACTATTATACTTGTGTTGTTTAACAACGGCTTTTAATCACTGCTAAGAAAACTTTATTGAATTCAAATTATTAACAATATTTTTAAGGACGTCCCTTAAAAAGACTTGGATGTCCTTACGCTACTAATATGGGATATTCATCCCATATCAGTTGTTGTTGTTCATTCGAAGACAACACTTAACAGAAAAATAGATTATCTCGTACAAATCCGTTTCAGACCATTCTGAATCCAAATCCTCGGAAAAATCGATTTGTCTGTGAGTGGCTGAATCTTGTGTGTATACTGTATACTGTCCAGGCCTTATTCCCTGATAATATTGATATGAACGGTTATCTGTTGGTCAACGCGAAAATCTACCTAGTTGTTGCACATATAATTGAGCAAGGTTACTCAAGAATCCTGTCACAAATTAATGCTCTAAATATACCAAAAGTAAATTCGATTTCACTCCTCTTGAATATGTACAGGAAATTAACAACTTAAGAATCTTGGTCCAAAGTGACCTGTCATGGGATGCCTAAGTCACATCAATGTGTAATTCAATCTTTAGAAGCATAATATCTGAGAAGAATTGCAAGTAATTTCCTGAAAACAACTAGCTGAGGCAATTATCCTCCCAATTTTGAATTATGCTCCGGTTGCCTTTGTGATCTAACTGGAGAAATACTTCTACGTTACAAAGAGCACAAAACGAGTCATCAGTTTCGCACACCGATTGAAATTAGATGAGCACGTTACGGGGAATTAAAAAAAACGCTGCAAATTATTACACAAAGGTTTATTATTTTTCTGATAGAACACAACTTTGCCATTGTCACTACCTACCAGCCTATTTCGCTTCACATTCAAGTTTAATTTAATTGAAGAAACTCTTCACACTCAATTTTGGTTTATTATTTTCTATAATGAACCTTTGGAATCGACCAAGAAACAATTTTTTTTAACACCCCCTCAAAATTTGATGGTTTACGTTTCAAGGTACGTAGAATCCAAAAATCGAATAAAAATTTGGCCGTCCGTCCGCCGTCTGCCGTACGCGGCACTTTTGCCACTTAGCATTGACCGATTTTGATGAAATTTGGTATGTAGGCTCCATTTGGGGTCTAGTTGTGCCCCGAAGATTTTGGTTGATGTAGGTCACTTCTAAGGGTTCAAAAATGAATTTTGAAATTTTGAAAACGCTCTAACTCAAAAAAATTTGATATAAAGGTATTGTTTTACCTTCAATTTGATATTCTATAGAATTTTTAGAATTTTTTGAGACCACCCGGAGCTCTGTAGGACAAACCGTTCGCTCACAACGAGAATTTAAGGTTTGGACGTACGATAAATCTGAAACACTAGTGTGAATCGCAAAAGAGGCCTAATCTCCGTTCAAATTATAGCTGACCGAAATACGATCCATGTTTTTCTTCATGTTGGATGGTTGCTGGCTTTGCAGACGAGTGATCTATAGAAAAATAATAAACCATTGTGTAATAATTTGCAGCGTTTTTAAAAAATGGTTGCTAAGAACACAAACCTGAGATCAACACGAAGAAACGTACTCTTTTGCGATTCACACTCGTGTTTCTGATTTATCGTTAGTCCAACCCTTAAGTTTCCTTAGGGGCGAAACGGTTGGTCCTACAGAGCTCCGGGTGGCCTCATTCGATTCTAAAAACTCGATACTATCTTAAATTGATGGAAAAAATCTTAAATTGATGGAAAAAACAATACCTTTATATAAAAATATTTTGAGCAAGGGCGTTTTCAAAATTTCAAACCTTATTTTTCACCCCTTAGAAGTGGCTGACATCAACCAAAAGCTTCGGGGCACAACTAGACCCCACATGGAGCCCATATACCATAAACATCAAAATCGGTCTATGGGAATTAAGGAAAGTGCCGCGTACGACCGACGGACGGAAAATTTTTTATTTTTTTTTCTACATACCTTGACACGTAAACCAACAAATTTTGAGGGGGGGGGGGGTAAACTTTTTTTTCTTGGTCGATTCCAAAGGTTCATTATTGAAAATTATAAACCAAAATTGAGTTGGCTGAAAGTAACAGAGAAGAAAACATTGCAAATAGCTGCAATGTTAATCAAAATTTTGAAATTTAAAAAACCCAAATATCTACAATATGATGAATTTATTTTCATGTCACAAGTACATTCAAGAGATACAAGAAATATGGAGAAAATGTAGCAAATTCCACCTCATCGAACTGGCCTCTTTAACAGATCCTCCATTGTCCAGGCCACCAGAATTTACTTTGAAGTGTTTGAAATATCAATCCTGAGCTAAATACTGACTCTTTTACAGCTTTGTTGAAAAAAAAAAACTTCTCACCTGTTTTGGTCTAATAAGCTAGAAATAGAACATTAGACTCATAGATAATAGACCATAGACCAACTGATGGTCTCATGTACATTCAGGCTGATCCTGGCTGAACCCCCTCCCGCTCACTGAAGCACCAGTCCAATCTCAGTCGCCGTAGCTGCCACGTCTTTGCTCCGTCAAACCGCCTCTATAATTGTAACCCCGCAAAATAATTGATTGAATCTCAGCAAACACCTGTTCTCTTTTGTTCTTGAGAAATTCGTAGTCCACAGCCAATGTAGGGGGAACTTTGGGATCTTCGTTACTCATGATTCCACGAAAAGAGTGAACAACCAACCAGATTCAAGAAGAGCCAACACGAGATTTCAACCTATAGAAATGGACTATTGCCACTATGTACCTACGAGCCTCTCGTACTATTTACTCGAGCCAAATCCGCCATATTGAATAAATAGTAGGTACATAATGGCAATAGTCCATTTCTATAGGTTGAAATCTCACTTTGTTTCTGACGTCACTGTTCTTGATTGATTTCATTGGTTGTTCTCTGTAAAGTGTTGGCTCTTCTTGAATCTGATTGGTTGTTCACTCTTTTCGTGGAATCATGAGTAACGAAGATCCCAAAGCTCCCCCTACATTGGCTGTAGATTACGAATTTCTCAGGAAAAAACGCTGCAAATTATTACACAATGGTTTATTATTTTTTATTTTTCTACATAGATCACTCGTCTGCAAAGCCACCAACCATCCAACATGAAGAAAAACATCGATCGCATTTCGGTCAGCTTTGATTTGAACGGAGATTAGGCCTCTTTTGCGATTCACACTCATGTTTCTGATTTATCGTACGTCCAAACTTTGAATTCTCGTAGTGAGCGAACGGTTTGTCCTACAGAGCTCCGGGTGGTCTCAAAAAATTCTAAAAATTCTGTAGAATCTTAAATGAAGGAAAAACAATATCTTTATATCAAAGTTCTTTGAGTTAGGGCGTTTTCAAAATTTCAAAATTGATTTTGGAACCCATAGAAGTGACTTACATCAACCAAAATCTTCGGGGCACAACTAGACCCCAAATGGAGCCTACATACCAAATTCCATCAAAATCGGTCAATGCTAAGTGGCAAAAGTGCCGCGTACGGCGGACGGACGGCCAAATTTTTATTCGATTTTTGGATTCTACGTACCTTGAAACGTAAACCATCAAATTTTGAGGGGGTGTTAAATTTTTTTTCTTGGTCGATTCCAAAGGTTCATTATTGAAAATAATAAACCAAAAAGAGAACAGGTGTTTGCTGAGATTCAATAAATTTATGTTATTTCTGCAAAGGTAGCTCCAGGGACCGTCTCGTCGTGTATAACTCGCTGTAGTGATTTGACACGTTTGAGGGATAAATTTGAAACCATTCACACCTTTAGGAAATCTCCTATTCAACTCAATATTCGTCGCATTTCCACTTCTAGGAGCACATACACGATACCGCACAAGTAATGTAGCAGTACGGAAGGAGGATCAGACTTGACAATGAAAACTTAATGATTGCCCGAGTAAATTACACAGTCCTGTCTCGAGCGTCAAGCGTAGAATTGAAAAGATGCCGCGATAACGATCGGTGTGGTTGGATTTCCTTCGACCCGGTGCAGGGAGTCCCACAGAGAGGAACACTGATCGGTAGGGAAGCCTAGGATAATTTCTTCGTAAACACAGGTTTCGTAAGGACTATTAATTGAACTAGACATTATCCCAAATCAGCTGAAAAATCGGAGAGCCCGAAAGTCTAGATTCTGAGTCGAGAGTGAGTATTCGAGTGGAGTTTTAATCATAGAGAACGTCGAGTCACGTATATCCTTGTCAGGACATACCGTGGTGATTGGAAATTATTCTCGACTCGGAAAAGACGTTCGTTTATTCGTATCAACTCGTTTATTTCGACCACTGATATCCCTTGAGCTGCCGACGGTGCCGGCGTTTCCGAAAGCTGAGAAGGAAAAAAAAAAAATCAAAAATTAGCATATGGTAAGACAAATTGCTTTGACACGGTATGCTTGAATTTTGAAAGAGTGTTTTCCTTCGGCGGTAATAGCCCTTTCTCACGGTTGGAGTGAAATTCGACATACCTACCTTGGACAGCGTGGAAGATGGCAGAATCCCTAGCCTTTGATAGTTCTTAGAGACTGAAAACCATAATCCCAGGTTATGTATGAAAAAACCAGACATCTTCATTGTAGGTAAGTGAGAATACCAAAAGATATGCTGACAATCTTTTCAGTTCTCATAATCTGTTAAGTGATGAACCTGAGACGATCGCGAGACTACAACTGAATTAAGTGAAAAAAGTCTCTTAGTAATTTTGATTTAAACCCTTGTTTTTCCAAGTTTCTTCCATTCCAACATTTTTTCGTGTTTTCGACTTTAAGTCAGTAAAATTACCGTAACTACCTTAGTTACCGTGGAAATGTGAAAATAATGGTACCGTTAATTACCGTTCTTTATAGTGCCTAAACAAAATTGTGGGGTCCAGATGAGTGAAAAATCACCTGTCAAATTGGCGACTTGTCAAATTCTTTTGGTTGTGAAAAACCTCCGCCAAACCGCCGATTTCGTTTAAAATGTTCAGAATCTGAATGGAAATGACATTTAAAAAATTACTGTGATTTGAAACCAAGGGAAATGGATACAGCTTTCGTACAAGTACGCAACCACGAGAGACATTTTATGTCTTTGCGCCCCCTTTCCCCTTCATATAAAACCTCGTATTGTACTTTTGTTTGTGGAAATTTGATTGTGCTTGTTGATGGTTGCGATGTAATGTACGTAAACATTCATTTAAACAATCACGCTCATACCGCAGCTTGTTGGCCACGCACAACGGAGTGTTTTACGTAATACGATTGGGCAATTTAAATGAATCGAATGTAGCTTCCTGCGTTCAACAGGAGAGAAAAAGGCTTTGGAGCTCACTCAGCTGATCAGTGACCACTCAGGCGCCTTCAGCATTCTCCATTGACCCTGCCTCTCAAATGTCAGCTCCCTGCGTTCAACAGGAGAGGAAATGGCCTTGGAGCTCACTCAGCTGATCAGTGACCACTCAGGCGCCTTCAGCATTCTCCATTGACCCTGCCTCTCAAATGTCAGCTTCCTACGTTCAACAGGAGAGGAAATGGCCTTGGAGCTCACTCAGCTGATCAATGACCACTCAGGCGCCTTCAGCATTCTCCATTGACCATGCCTCTCAAATGTCAGCTCCCTGCGTTCAACAGGAGAGGAAATGGCCTTGGAGCTCACTCAGCTGATCAGTGACCACTCAGGCGCCTTCAGCATTCTCCATTGACCCTGCCTCTCAAATGTCAGCTTCCTACGTTCAACAGGAGAGGAAATGGCCTTGGAGCTCACTCAGCTGATCAATGACCACTCAGGCGCCTTCAGCATTCTTCATTGACCATGCCTCTCAAATGTCAGCTCCCTGCGTTCAACAGGAGAGGAAATGGCCTTGGAGCTCACTCAGCTGATCAGTGACCACTCAGGCGCCTTCAGCATTCTTCATTGACCCTGCCTCTCAAATGTCAGCTCCCTGCGTTCAACAGGAGAGGAAATGGCCTTGGAGCTCACTCAGCTGATCAGTGACCACTCAGGCGCCTTCAGCATTCTCCATTGACCATGCCTCTCAAATGTCAGCTTCCTACGTTCAACAGGAGAGGAAATGGCCTTGGAGCTCACTCAGCTGATCAGTGACCACTCAGGCGCCTTCAGCATTCTCCATTGACCCTGCCTCTCAAATGTCAGCTTCCTGCGTTCAACAGGAGAGGAAATGGCCTTGGAGCTCACTCAGCTGATCAGTGACCACTCAGGCGCCCTCAGCATTCTCCATTGACCCTGCCTCCGTAACGCTTTAAAGGGATCTGTTGGATGAAGATACCTATTTTCCTCTCACGATCATGTTGACATCTCATTTGTTGCTCACATCATACTCGTATGTTAGTAAACATGCGCATAATTCAGCTTTCCGTACAGGTGCATTCCGTGTTATCATATTAGGGACCATGTACCATGATTAATAAATTGAGAGCTTTCCAATGAGTGGTGAACGATTTTTGTGGGGTGGAAAATGAGGAAGTTAGTTTTCCCTAGGAACGATTGGTTGTACGTGAATATCATCAGAAAAAACACAATTATTTGGTAACGAATTTTGGTAACGGTTTTCGAGTTATGTGCCAGAGCAAAGACATAAAATGTCAAAAATAAATTTCACGTTTTCCCGCGTTTAAACATAAATTTCCCTCCTAAATTCGATTGTAAAATATTTTTCACTATGCCATTGAAAAGCTAAAATCTTTTCGTAGGTTTTGGTGATGAGGTACGTGAAAAACCATGGAAAAAAACCCTAACAACCAAAAGAAAAAATAGAAAATTTTGCCAATTTGACAAAAATTACTTTGCGGCTTGATTTTTCACCCGTCAGAACGCCAAAAATAGTTTTTTGTTGGCACTAGAAAGATGGCAAATTTGACACACTTTCCACCTGCCCGTATTTTTACATGCTTACTGTAAATTAACCCTTTGGTGGGCAAAAGTTCTCAATGCAGATACTTTTTTTTTCATTCCTATTGATTTATTAGAGTTGTAGTAACTGTGTTTGAACCTTTTTTTCAATAAAAAATTGAATGTAATCAGGAAATATTAGGGTGGTACACCATTCGTACCAGTATCCACCCAGGGCCGTTATCGGTGGGAGTGTTCCTTGGTACACAATAACTTATTCTAAAATGCGTTTTGGCCACCTAATTTGGCTAGTTATATTTTCTCATCCATTAAGTTATTCCTATAAGAGGGAGAGGAATGTAAAATAGGCGTACCTAGATGGTGCTGACAAAAATTCAAAATTTCAAAAATTATCGAATATTTTTAAATTTTTAAAATTCACATGGGTAACTTGTAAGGATTAGAATAAATATTGCTAACTAGGTAATAACTGGATATTACAGAATCTCACCTAGGTACCTACCAACGAATATATGTCTACTTATACCAATTGAACCTAACAAATTTCTTTCCGGTGGCTCATGAAAACCAACTCAAAATTACGATTGGATACAGAAGTTCGCCTTGTCTAAATTTTTAGGAAGGGTACCCAACATTGGAGCCACATCACACCTAACACACTTCAATTTCGAACGTATCTGCTCCCGTTTGCTGGCACAAAATGCATTCCTTCTTCTTTTACAGAGCCGGAGCGAAACAACATTGTTTTCTCGAAATATGTGAGCCAAAAAATGTAAACAAAATTTGTTTAATATCATTTAATGAGTGACAGTGACATTTAATGTCACTGCGCAAAGCAGAACACAGCGTGAAACCATGACCCGCCCACTTCATACTTCAATAACAACCGAGCGAATTGATGAAATCCATGTACAATTTTTATAAAACATTCCGAAATAGTAATAGAAAAATTACGTACATTGCAAGGAGTCGTATTCTGACTAAAGTGATTCAAGAGCCGCCGTGCAACCTCACCTTGCAAATTTGTTTCTAGGCGGTCATTAGTACAACATGTGTACCGGAAAACGGGCATTTTCCCGATTTCTTGGATTCTACGCAAAACTTTGAGATGTTAACACCTTCCCTTGTACACAACACTCTGTTGGACACATTTGGAACTAAAATATTGCTTTGAGTTCCATTGCTTCTCTCTCGGTACAGCATTTGTACCAAGGAACGCCAAAGGGTTAAGATAGTTATGGTAATTTTATTAGATATAAGTAGATTTATTTTCTTTTGGTTGTTAAGGTGTTACTTCCGCGTGGTTTTTCACGTACACCAAAAATTGTTCCAAGACTTCAGCTCTTCAACGGCATAATCAAAAAATATTTCACAATTGAATTTAGGAGATAAATTTGTTTTTGAACGCTGAAAAACATTAATTTTTTTAACGAAATCGTCGTTTTGACGTGAAGACTCTTTGGTCCACAACAAGTCCTCCTGAAATAATACACGCTTTTCCGCGTTCAAATACATTTCTCTCCTAAATTCGATTGAGAAATAGTTGTATACCAGCTATTTGAGCGATTTATAACTACTTGGCTAAACTAGCTATTTGAGCGATAAAACTATCCATATTCTACATTGTCTGAACAGTACAAAGGTATTTTGATTGAGTCCGATCAGAAGTAACTGTTGAACTTCTGTTCTTTCCTGGGCGATGTACGTTTAGAGCACTATGTGGGAATCTCATGAAGTATCAAGAAACAAAATACTTGAAATGAAGTACTCATAACATCCCTGGTTTTCGAGATGGCTAAGCTAACCATAGACCAATTCTCAATATGGCTTTGTCGTGCGGGGCGCGATCTGTGCTTCAAAACCATGACTACGAGGCTCAAGAATGTCGCATAAACAATGAGAGTAGAGTAGACATTCAAGAGTAGGCGTATAATTATTTTCGGAATATAGTTGTTTTCGAGTGGGGGGATTTGCATGATTACAGTGCAATTATTGGCAATCAATGACGGATGAATGGAGATTAGGATGAAGGCTGGTATTCCCGTATTCCTCTTCCTTCACTCCCGAAACCGGGAGTCCTCTCGCAGTGGGTGGACTCGTTATTATCTGAATAAAACGTTCAACCGGAACAACTTGCGTGGTCAATCTTCAACATTTTTTGCCATACTCATGCATTTAGACATGTACATTGTGCATTTATGCGCACTAACCGAGCTTTGGTGGATTGGTTCAGGAGAATTTGGTTTTAAAAAATGGACGCTAATCAGATTCAACCGGGTTGAGTTGGAAACTAGGTAGTCTAAAGCACCCGTAAGGGAAGCGATCCGATAATATTTCGGATCAGTTTCCTGATGTAGGTTCATTCGACCCAATCGATTGTGGAAACTTCCAACACTGATGTCTCCTCCAACATGGCTGGTAGAGTCAGAAAGTCACAGTACACTATTATTATTAGTATTTTCTACATAATTTGTAGAAATAAACACATAAGTTTAGAATCGAAATAAACATAGAAATAAACACAAATTATACAGCTATTATTATTATTATTATTATTACATTCTACTGCCCTTTCAAAATATCAGCAACACATCGTTAACCCAAAGTTGTGGGTGCCTTCAATGCAAAATTTTTTCGAGGGTTGTTAGGGAAGCACAACGGAGTGACATGAAATTCTATTCGACGAAACGAAATACGCTGCAAATTATTACACATTGGTTTATTATTTTTCTATACAGATCACTCGTCTGCAAAGAACACGGCTTTGCAACAGGCACCACCAACCAACATGAAGAAAAACATCGATCGAATTTTGGTCAGCTTAAATTTGAACGGAGATTAGGCCTCTTTTGCGATTCACACTCGTGTTTCTGATTTATCGTAAGTCCAACCCTTAAATTCTCGTAGGGAGCGGACGGTTTGTCCTACAGAGCTCCGCGTGGTCTCTAAAAATTCAATACTATCTTAATTTGATGGGAAAACAATACTTTTATATATCAACATTTTTATAGTTCGGGCTTTAAAAAAATTTTAACCCTTAATTTTTAACCCTTAGAAGTGACCTAAATCAACCAAAATCTTCGGGGCACTACTAGATCCCAAATGGAGCCTACATACCAAATTTCATCAAAATCGGTCAATGCTAACTGAGGAAAATGCCTCGTACGGCGGCTTTTGGAACCGACTAAGAAAAGACATTTTTTAACTCCCCTTTCAAAATTTGTTGTTTTACGTTTCAAGATACATAGAATCCAAAAATCGAATAAAAATTTGGCCGTTTTTCCGAAAATTTCGGTTTGTTCTATGGAGTAAAAAATAGGTTTGAAATTTTTAAACGCCCAAACTCGAAACATTTCGATATAAAGGTATTGTTGTCCATCAATTTATGATAGTATTGCATTTTTAGAATTTTTAGAGATCACGAGGAGCCCTGTAGGACAAACCGTTCGCTTCCTACGAGAATTTAAGGGTTGGACTTACGATAAATCAGAAACACGAGTGTGAATCGCAAAAGAGGCCTAATCTCCGTTCAAATTTTAGCTGACCGAAATGCGATCGATGTTTTTCTTCGTGTTGGTTGGTGGTAGATGAGTAAAATAATAAACCTTTGCGTAATAATTTGCAGCGTTTTAATCGATTTTTGGATTCTACGTACCTTGAAATATACCAACATATTTTGAGGGGGTTAAAAAATGTTTTTCTGGGTCGATTCAAAAAACAAAAATATTGGTGTTTTGAGATTAACTACTATTTTCGTTTGTAGCCGTTCCTTCAAGTGCGCGCAACTCGATTTTCCTTGACATTGGAAAGATAAAATTCTCCAAGTTAGTCCGGTCTCCTAAATTTCATCCAAGGATTTCTCTCCCTTCTATTACGACTTATTTTGAAACAAAAAACAATTTTTCTGAGCCAGAAAAAATATTGACACGTTCTCCCCGTAGGATTGAATGCACGGTTTTTGCCTGCCCTGATTCATACTTGTCAATTAAATTGGTTTTTTCGTCTGACTGCTCGAGACAAAACCAATTGTTCGGTCAAAATCGTACGAATTTATTGTAATTTTGAGGGAATATTCGGGAAAGGGTAGTCCCTAGACAGCCCAATGAACTTGATGGATTTCATTGAGCTACAATTTCTCAATTCCTATTACCTAGTCCGAGAGCCGTCAAATTTTGATTTTTTTTTTTTTTTTTTTTTTTGGTTTAGGTAACAAGACGATTTTCTACTTTGAAACGCATGTAGATTAGTAGGAGTTAAAGTTTTGGGGAATAAGTAGAAAAATGTCGAGTTCCGTGTCCCGGGTGGAACAATACGACAAGATGATCCGATTGTGATGAAATCACACTGGCGCACTTGCCCGTAGCCGGTGGGCAAGTGCGCTCCATGAACAAGCTTCAGAAAAATTGAATTATCGCGATTAGAAACCTCCTGAAAAAATATATTGAACGTACCGTTCGATTCATAATTAACTACTTGATGGAGTAGAAAGAGGAATTAGTGGGTGAATTGACGCATTCACCTCAGATTTGACCGTCAAAGTTGAGCTGTGCAAAAAGTGGAGCGCCGGTAATCACCCTATTTGAAAAGCTAAAAATGTGCTTTTTTGTCCCAAATATGTGAAATTAAATCTTCTTCTTCTTCTTCTTCTTCTTGTAGCACTACAGACTCAATCGGTCTTTGGCTTGAATAACCGCCCGTTTCCAAACTGTTCTGTCATCACTCCATCTTATATTTGCGCGCCTCATATCACTCTCTACCTCGTCTCTCCACCTTGCCCTGGTGTACCCTCATTTTTGAGGTCGAACACTCTTTTTACGTGCCTATCACTTTGCATCCTCCTCACATGACCGTACCAATTTAGCCGCAGGGTTCGGGTATGGACAGTGATGGAAGGTTCATTGTACATTTCGGCAAGCTCTCTGTTTTTTCTCCTCCTCCATGCTCCATTCTCGCAAACTGGGCCGAATATCCTTCTCAAGATTTTCCTCTCAAAGCAGTCCATCTTCCTGGAATTAGACTTAGTTAAAACCCAAGTCTCACACCCATAAGTTGCCACAGGTCTTATAAGAGTCTTGTAAATTCTAAGTTTGGTCGCTCTTGACAAATTTCTGTCTCCTAGAAGCTTGTCGAAGTAGCTTCGGTTAGCAGCAGCAATTCTTCTTTTCACTTCAGCATCTTCTTCGCACTTATTCGTCACCAGTGATCCCAGGTACACGAAATTATCGACTATCTGGAATTCGCGGCTCTGAATATCGCAAACTTCAGGGTGATTCCCTGTTCTAGACACTACCATCACCTTAGTTTTGTCCCCGTTAACTTGCAGTCCATGCTGACCAGCCTGTTCTTCTAAAGCTTGGAAGGCTTGACCTAGTTCCCGTTTTGAACGGCACACTAAGTCAAGGTCATCAGCAAAGCCTAATAGGACCTTAGACTTGTTAAAAATGGTCCCCCTATTAGTGTCTAGAGTGGCATTGGAAACAATCTTCTGGAGGAGAATATTGAAGAGCACTGGAGAAATTGGGTCCCCCTGTCTAAGACCATTGTAGACTACAAACTCATTAGACAAGGATCTACCCACTTTAACTTGGAGGGACGTGGCTCTCATCGTCATTTCAGTCAGTCTTATGATCTTGAAAATTGAATTATCGCGATTAGAAACCTCCTGAAAAAATATATTGAACGTACCGTTCGATTCATAACTAACTACTTGATGGAGTAGAAAGAGGAATTAGTGGGTGAATTGACGCATTCACTTCGGAATTGACCGTCAAAGTTGAGCTATGCAAAAAGTGGAGCGCACTTGCCAGTAATCACCCTATTTGAAAAGCTAAAAATGTGCTAAAAGAAAAACTAAAAGCTAAAAACTTAGTAGGTACCTATCAAAATAATATTTTGATATTGAATTAAATATCATTAAATTTTACATATTATGTAAAATTTCGTCTATATTCATTACCGTAATTAATAAACCGAAAACAAGATTTTCAATACATTTACATACATCATATTGGATGTTCGCAATGATGGCATTTTTGAAGGTTTTTGGATAGCTCTCTACGGTCTTCCATGAATTTCATAGTAGAACTTTGCATTGTGGTACTTTGTACGTATTTGATGGAAGAAGCACCGACTTAGAGCTGCCTCAGTGAGGAAATGGTTATTTGATGCTGATGTCACCCACACCCACTCACCGTCGGCAACAGTTAGTTGGTAGTTAGTTAGTGGATGGGACTCACACCTACGCGGGAGTACAAGTGTCTTCTTGTTCGTATTGATCAACGTGCCGAGGGGCGTCAGGTATCGGTTTCCTCTAGACCGGTAAATGCGAGCAATACCGTTCTATAACAGCTAGTAGGCAGTTACTTGGAGCACCACTCGGACAGCACAAGTCTTGTACGACTTGCTACTTGTAAAACCTCCTACCTCCATCGTTTCGACCTTCCTTATTTACACTCATTGCCTCCCCAGCCCCGGGAGAACCTCCCAGTTCCCTCAAAGTGCCCACCCATCGGGGACCTGCTGCCAATTTATGGCAGTTGATTGTATCGGTCGCCGTAGGCCAGGACTTTAACAATCTTGCAATATAAATATTTTCACTCTAGGAGTCGGACTTGGGATCGCTAACTATTATCATCCCACATCTCTTGATTTCCTACTTCTAAACAAGTACTTATCGACAATAATTCCTGCTTACTCTCACAAATCTTGAGTAGTTATCAACACCATTTATTATTTAATTTTTATGCATAATAGTTCTGCATAAATACTAGGAGAAGTAAAAAATTCTCTATCTGCTCAGATTTACAACATTGACCTTGGAAGGTAGGTGAGGACTATAATCATCATTTCCATTTGAATGCCAATTCAATGAACACTGACGACCTATTCTTTCAAAATTACTCGAATAGCTCCCGAGTCTACCAAGGTAGCGGAAGCTTTGTTTTCGCTTTTCAATATTGAAAAAAAATTTCTCCAAAATCAAAATTTCCACTCGCGTTTTACGTTTCAGACCTTCCGGAACAATTTTGGTCCCTTCTCTGTCTGTCTGTCATGAAATCCTTGCCACAGCCATAACTTCTGCATTTCTCACCTTTTTTTATTATTACTGACAGTGGGTTTTTTAAACCCATATAGCCACATGGTATTTACATTGATTACCTCATACACCTTTCTAAAGTTGATTTCTAAAAAATATTTGTAGAATCGTACACTGATTATTTTAGAATTGTATCCCAGCGTCTCTGGCCATTTTCAGCATCACTTTCAGCTCTCTGTTGGTTGACATCTTCAGCAGTTCCCAGATTCTTCGATCCTCCAGCGTTCGAATCCATTCGCATCGTTCCTCCTCATAAAATGGGCAAATCAATAGCTTGTGACTTACATCCTCCACCTCTGGGCAATGGTCGCAGTTTGGGGTGTCCTTGACCGCTACCATGTTTAAGGAACGGTTTATCATGCCGTGGCCGGTTCTTATCCTCACTAATTGTACAATTTCGGGTCTCGAAAAAGGTTTTCTTGAGAACCACGGAGCTTTGGAGACGGCGGGCTGAATTTGGTAATGGTTACCGCCCTTCTCCAGGGATACTCTGTCGTACTCCTCTTGCCATTCCTTCATCATCATGTGTTTAGTTAAGCGAAGGGCATCTGGTAGGGGAACTAACGTGTCGTTATCGACTGTAGTTAGTGTCCCTCCATATTTGGCCGCATAATCCGCGATGTCATTTCCTCTGACCGATATGTGGCCTGGTATCCACTGAACTATTACCCTACCTGGGTATCTTTGTATGGTTTGTGCAACGTGGTAGGTTAAATAGTTGGCATTTTTTCCCCTGTGCAGATGTTCGAGAGCTAGGCATGAGGCTTTTGAGTCCGTCAACACCACTATTGCCTTTTCCATTTCGGTCTGTATTCCAATGTTGCAAACAACTCCGCACTGCAGATTTGGAAGGAGGAGTGGACTTTTCTCATCTGATTTCAATGAAATTGAAATCTTTTCGCATCACTTTTCGCATTTCTCACCTGATTTCAATGAAATTGACGGGGATTATGCGGGTTGGCGTATAGATGTGCGGTGTGGCTATGTGCCACACCCACTCGTCAGACTTTTTGCTTCCTCACTACCGAAGGTAGGGAAGCTTTGTATTCGTGAAAGAAGTGAAAAAAAAAAATGTCCTCCAAAATCAAAATTTCCACTTGCTTTTTGCGTTTTAGAGCTTCCCGAACAATTTTGGTTCCGTGTCTGTCTGTCTGTCTGTCTGTCGGTCTGTCGGTCTGTCTGTCTGTCTGTGGTCAATCCTTGTCCCGGGCAAAACTATACTAACCTGTGGTCCGATTTTGATGAAATTTTCAGGGATTGTGCGGGTTAGGTCCTAGACGGTCCCCTATAAATTTCAGCACCTTCGGATCAGCTGAGTGAGCTCCAAGGCCATTTTCTCTCCTGTTGAACGCAGGAAGCTGAAATTTGAGAGGCAGGGTCAATGGAGAATGCTGAAGGTGCCTGAGTGGTCGCTGATCAGCTGAGTGAGCTCCAAGGCCATTTTCTCTCCTGTTTTTCGCCAACTGATTCTATACGTCCATGTTACAATGAGTGAGGAAGCTATACTGCCCACCCAACTTGGCAGACGTTTAATTATTTAATTGATAACTTTAAATTATATTTGAATCATTGGGTAGAAATACGAGCTGGTTATTTTTACTATGTTGAGCGCCAATAAAGATGCAAAACAATGTAAACAAATGCATCAATTTTCAGACGATACTTATTCGGCATATTCGGTGGTGCATGAGCTATACCTAGCTAAGCTACAATTAATCTGAACACACCGATATCGTAGGGAACCACGTATAGTCCAGCCGGCACAATCCTTAAAAAATGAAGTAAATTTTAGTTTCGGTTATGGAACTAGGCACCTACAGTCTAAGAATGTGTCAATTATTTGAGTGCTAATTGAGAAGACAACAATAATTGTTAGGATCCTAATTATCCTAATTAAGTATCCTAATTATTAGGATCATAGGATCAAAACGCTGCAAATCATTGCCCAAAGGTTTATTATTTTCTGTATAGATCACCCTTCTGTATAGATCCCTCCCTACCAACCGTAAGTACCTAGGTACTACTTACTAGGGCATTTATGAACATTTCAACCCTTCATTTCCATTTGGTTGGTGGTTGGGGTTGAAATTTTCAAAAATGCCGTAGTAGGTAGTAGGTACCTACGGTTGGTAGGGAGGGATCTATACAGAAGGCCGATCTATACAGAAAATAATAAACCTTTGAGCAATGATTTGCAGCGTTTTTTTGTTTTTTTTTTACCT
The DNA here is from genome assembly GCA_009739505.2 of Apolygus lucorum. Taxonomy (NCBI): domain Eukaryota; kingdom Metazoa; phylum Arthropoda; class Insecta; order Hemiptera; family Miridae; genus Apolygus; species Apolygus lucorum. The sequence goes on along the minus strand of CM019181.2, from coordinate 64,076,089 downwards.
ACTAACCAGAGGTACCTACTACCTACCACACCAAACTGCCTTCACACCTTCATAATCAAGTTTATTAGAAAGAACTGAAAGCTTCACACTCGATTCGAAAAATAGGGAGCTTCATATGGAAATTTGATTACCGATTGCTCAGAAAGCAAATCTGAATACAAATCGAAGAAACGAACAGCTATCGCATTTTATTCAGATAAAATTTGAACGCAGATTAGACCTCTTTTGCGATTCACACTCATGATTTTTTTTCGCTCGATTCCAGAGGCTTATTATTGAAAATAATAAACCAAAAAATGGAATACGTCATTTGCAATACCTTCCCAATTAATTGAAAGTACATCAACACTCTCGGCAAAAAACACGTGTCATACAGTTTGAATTCAATTCTGCTCAAATGTAAATAAATTGGCACTCGTGTAGAAGAACTCATGTTAGGGTGGTCTCAAAAGGAAAGAATCTTTCCCAGAGTACTACGAGTATACGATGTTCCTTGGGAATCAATGTGTTGCGTGTGTGATGAACCCGATGAGTGACACGCGAGGCCAGGATGCCCGTCTTATGGAAAAAAATGGGGAGAAGGCCAATAAATGCAAGTTCTATCCAGAAGGTCAGGATCATCGTTTCAAGGTTTATTTCCAAAACGATAATTTCTGAACAATACGACGACCTACGAGGGTTTCTTGAGAACTTTCCGAGTTCTCCATTCATACATAATATGTAGGTTATGAAGACGGGAGAGAGAGAGTAACTGGGAAAGGGATTTTCGCGCTTGAACAAGAGAGTGAGTTGGAATCTTGAACCAGCAAACTATAAAGACAGAGTATAAGGACTTGAAGAATGTCGGTCTGGGGGGAATAATCGCCGCAATTACCAGCCCCTTGGCTCGACAGGTACAAGAAATTCTTTTCTTCTCCTGTCGGCTGAATTGATATCAACGAACTGCAATCGGCTTTCTGGCCTTTCTGCAATCAGCATACGATATTCTTGTTGTCCCTGAGCAATCAGCTAATGAAGGCCCGGAATACGGCCGTAGCTGCCTCTATAATGGGAGGTGTACTGCGAGTGAGGCAGGAGCTGATTTGAAACCTGTCAAATTTTCTGACGTCCCGTTTGACATGAACGCTTTTATTGTCCCAGTTTTAGGTCTTTGAAGTAGTATTGATTTTTCATTTACACTTCCAATCAACTTACCTCCTGCTGTTATTTATATTTATTTTATTTTATTCTGTTCTTATTTTTTGTTACGTACATGTCATTTAGTCAAATTGGAAAAGCGTATGTCGAGACAATGAGCAGCTATGTCGATACCTTAAAGCACAAAGGAGCTATGTCCAAAAACAGAGTTTTGAGAAAAACGCAAAAGAAGTTTTCAACAGTGCACAATTCCTAAAACGATGGCTTATTACACTAAACTCTTTAATTTCTTCAATAAATTTCCAAGATATAATCATCAAGAAATTCAATAATAGTTATGTTGAATATTAGTTTTTCTGAAATTAAAAAAAAATTAAAAATGTGGAAGATGGATGGACGTAGCTAACCCAAACATGATCAAGTGGCCAAAGTACCCCATTGCCGATTTTACGAAGAGCAGTTTCAACTTCCCGTAAGACTTCTTCAAGAGTTCTTTCAAGCCACGAACTTCAAAATGGACAGGACGGGATAATGAGTGAGATGGGAGAGGTTTGGAAATAGCAGGTGAGCCCTCCGAGGGGGTCAGCACAGGTCAGCCAGCATTCGAAAGTAATAACTCTGTAATGACGACCTTCAGCTTCACTAACGATAACGAGAGAAGACCTCCTTGGATCAAGGTCGGAACAGGTTCTGGTCGGTTCGTCCATTAACACCGGTACCTTCCAACATGTTTCGATGCTTCTCCATGGAGGAAGAAGGAGCCTAGAGGAAGGGTTTTGATGACTTATTTTGAACTTCGACAGGCTAGGGCATATGAAGACCTTAACATTGGCCAACACATATATTTCATCTGCAGCATCTGCTTAAGGTGTGCTGAGGAGATACAAGAATCTTGTATAACAGAACAGGTTTCTTCACACCAGCACATACTTGTATTAAAACTGTTTGTCGGTCGATTACTTAGTAGGGTAAAGGCGGCACTAGTTATCGGCCACTGCCAATGGGGTATTTCAGTCAATTTTTTTTTTTTTTTTTCAAAAGAGTGTGACTCAGGAATAACGATAATCGGGTGTGTTCGTCGAGAAAATGTTTTTAAAAAATCAGAGAAGCTAAGGAAAGTTGAAGATTTGAATGGTGTGACGTAGCTAGCCAAAACTCTTAGAAAAAAGTATCCATGCACAGAGAAGAGATGAAACCCTTGGAGGACCTCTTGGATACTACAAAATACTACTCACACACGCGCGCGGCGTAGTGTGTGTGCGTTTATGGCGGCCCGCCTTTTTTTCAAACGTGTGATCTCTTCAATTAATTTTTCTACCATATTTTATAGTATCATTGGGCTAAACTTTGGAGTATATAGGTTTTCAAGGGTGCTGAATCCAAATTTGAGGTCAAAAACCTGAATTTCCGACCCACCGAAATACCCCATTTTTAATTTGCACAGCATTTGTTATCTACGATTACCACGATCTACGATCCCCAACACACGAGTTCTATTTTATCCTCCCCATACACCACAGCGATACATGGTGTCATTGGACTTGTATGTGTTCGTTTTGGTGGACATTTTTGAAACTAATGATTTTGTTTTGTTTCTTTCAGGTAAGTAAACGCACGTGACTGAGAGTCTTTCCTACGTCTGTACCGTAAGTACCTACTCACTAGCAAAATTTACTGCTCACCAATGTCAACTACTCATGTTTTGGTCGTTACAAGGATTTGTAATGACAAACAGACTTACGTCTAGTGTATAGTGACCATAGTTTTTAGACACTAATTAAGAGATCTGCTGTTCTCAAATGTTTTAGCCTGAAGATGCTGGCAAGTTGTCCCAGCGAAACTGTAGCTAAAGAATATACAACAGAAAATCAACGTTTCCCTTTTTATTCACAAAAAGGACCCAGAGTCGTTTCGACCACCAACAAGACTGTATCATCCGACTCAACACCCTTCAACAAACAGACTTATTAAAACATGCACAGACAGACTAGGAACCGAAATTGTTTGGAAGGCCATTCTTTCCTCACCTACAAAAAAATATGCGTCCACCACCTAACATTAAATTTATAACATGATCCATTCTAGAGTGAATCTCTTGTTATTAGCCACCATCAAAATTTTCAAGCGACAATACTCGTAAATTTACAACAGATTTAGACACATCTGGGGCAAACAAAATCGAATTCTTGTGAGGTGATAAATCACTAGTAGTTTCGCTTCTTCAGTTATAATTCAAAATGGTTCCAAATATCACTAATTTGCTAAACATTTTTATTGGGTAGTTTTGTTATGGAGTTTAATTATCTGAGAGCCAAAGAAAATTGATGGCTTCCTAGCGTGTTGGAATGATTTGGATATGAGAATGGAGATAGTGTTGTGATCAGCGACCTCTTCGCATTTCTGTCCATTCGCTTCCTTAGCTCAGTGGTAACGAGCTCCGACTCAGAAGTGTAAATATAGTTTAGTCGGACGATAGGAGATCGATCCTCGGTCGAGGGAAGTTAATTTTTGATGATTCAACAATGTGGCGCAGTCAGTACTGGACCCGAAACGTCTCCTCAGCATTTCTATGAGAAACATTAGGTAATTCATTAAGATTAGGTCATCAAAACAACTCCCTCCCAAGATACGAGTCGAGCCACTGCCTATTCAGACAAACGTTGAGGTCAGCAGATCCCCCGCCCGGTCAATAAGGAACAATAACAAAAACTCTGGAGCCAGTCAAAAATAGCGCGTTCTCACTGGGTTGGTAAACGTCGGCCAAAGCTGCCTCTCACCTCCCTGACTAGGTAACGGAGTACCTAAGATTTCCTAATGGGGGGGGGGGGAGATGTTGTGATCAGCGACCTCTTCGCATTTCTGTCCATTCGAGTGACTCACATTGTCAGTCCTACACACAGTCCATCGGGGATCGATCTCTTATTGTCCGACTAACCTATATTTACACTTCTGAGTCGGAGCTCGTTACCACTGAGCTAAGGAAGCGAATGGACAGAAATGCGAAGAGGTCGTTGATCACAACAATAGGACGGAATGAAGAATGAAATGCTGTGAATCAATCAAAACTTTCATTCGAATTAATAAGCATCTACAATAACTTGAAGGAAAGTGATCTGTGGGAACATATAAACTTGTGGGGTCAAGTTCGAGTCCCAAGAAATCTACTATTCGTTAATGACATGTTTACGGATCTCTATCTGCTGATAATAATTTATTGTTGTATTCAAGATACACCTATTAACTTCGATCTTTGTGCTGTGACTGATTTCGTATTAAAGTTTTGTCTTTCACTCACTCTTACTTTTCTATTAGACAAGATTCTAATTTAATCCACGCCAGTACACGGCTTTAGTGTAATGAGGAATTTAACCGAACTCTGTTTGCATTTTTCCTGAATAGTTACCTAATGGTGTGGGACAGATGAAAATCGGGTTGATTTCGAAAAATAAGTCTCCTGTTATTTTTGAAAGACAATCAAAATTTATGATTTCAAAAAATAACCGGGAAAACGGACCTCTTCAACGTGAAGCGGGAACGCTCGCTGATTGGCTGTTCAGATCGCCATCTCTTCCCAGTGTTGCCCGTTGGTATGAAGAAATCGTGTTATCTGAGAGGAAAGTTATCAAACAAAAACAGGGGAAACCTAATTTTCCCCATCTTGCTTTTTCTATTTTTTTCTTCAGTTTTTCGATTTCAAACTTTACTGGTTTTGTGAAATGTTGCAGCTGGGGACTATAGATTTCTCGATCTCATCGCTCCAAGCGGCCATAAATGAACTATTCCAGGATGACGTCATTTTCCCGGTTTTTTAAACGTTCATATTTTCTACACTGTTTTGTTTATTCGTAAATTAGGAAGTACGGGCTGAAAGTTTGCCATAGGAGGTTTTTCGAGGTGCTGAATCTGATGTCGGGGTCGAAAATAGGAAATTCCGACATGGTGAAATTCCTCATTGTTTTTTAACATTTAATGGCAGCCGTGACATTCTTTGTTTGACATTTTAGAACCTATTTCTTTTTTGTACACAAAAAGGATAAAATTGTCAGCCGTCGCAAGTTCATGCGTGCTTTCTCTACTAATCTCGCGAGTAAAATTACCGAGCCCAGGCCGGAGGGTGACGTTACAGAGTTCAAAGTCAAGATGGACAGTTTGAAGGAGAAGTGCCAGGTACTAGCCGATCTAGATGCAGCCGTCTGTGAGAGCCTAGTTTCAGCCGATGTGGAGCCCCAGGAGGTTGAAGTAATTGAAGAAATGGAGGTAGCGCAAAGCTACCAAGATAGGTATAAAATGATTTAGTTGAAATATGACTCATACCTAGTTGACAATGATCCTCAAAGTGTTCATAGTTGTCACAGCTATCAAACTGGCCTAGATTTGTCACCCAAAGTCACCAAAAATACCATCGTACGAGCTTTGATCGATACTGTATCACAACATTCCTACATTAGTGAACACTTAGTAGTCCATCATAGATTTGAACCTACAATCTCTGTGTCTGCTGCCCACGCGTTGTTGGAGAGTGACGAGATACGAACGAACTATAAAGTTTTTGAAAATTGGCAACAAGAGGGTATTATTAAGAAGGTTTTGCTTGAAGATTGGGATAAGGATCATTATTATTTGCCTCAGACACCACTACTTTGTTCTTGCCTAAACACTACATAAATTCATCGAGACAAACTGTTTTATCCCTTACCAACTCGTTCAAATTGATCTTATACTTATTCAATGGGTCGTCCCATTTAATGGATGCATTACAGAACAATATGCTTGTTTCATAAACCTGGCTCAAACTGAAGGATTTCACTGAAAATTGAACCAATAACCTATATGAGTGGTCGTTTATTTTGGAATCGATTGTCACTTGGTGTAGGTACTGGAGGCTGACTCGTTCGATCGTTATGTCCTGTTTGTTGTTGATCTGAACTGTTGTTTTCTTTTTCTAAATTCCATTCGTTCTTGTAAATTTTGGTTTTGAAAATTGTCTGGTTGTTAGTCTGTCTGTGATTTTTGGGATTCTCGTGGTGTTACTGCTTGGTGAACCTGGATTCAACCCCTAGTCAGGGATACCTGATTTGAGACGGTCATGCTCTACAGGAGCTCACAGGAGCTTGTTGGGCTATAGGGCAGAATTACGCTCGTAGTCAAATTTAGGGGATCTCCTGCTCTCAGCTAGCAATCCCTGATGAGTCTTTTATATGAGAACCCCTATTAGTTAGGGATTATTCAGAGGCCTTCCTGCTCTCAGCTGGCGAGCCCTGATGAGTCTTTATTATGAGGGCCTCTCTTAGTTAGGTACGACGTAACCTGCCTTGCCTGTAGTATGATCTTATTGAACAGTGCGCAATGGGGCGCATTCTCTGGCATCCAGCCAGGGTTCGATCACTCTGACCCATCAGGGTTGGTAAAGACTGATCCTTATGCGTCCATTGCTTTGGTTGACCTTCCAAGGTTGCATCGAGGGGTAACACCTCCGTTCTACAGTCTTTTGTCTGCCCCATCTATCATCAGTCTGTTTCTCCTTTCTTTTACAATAATTTCCCCTCTTCTCTATCACCTTTGATAGACTTCTTGATCAACCACTTTAAAAAAATCTCATTAAATTTTTAAAAAATCATATGGAGACCAAAATACAGAGTATCAAAGTTCGGCCTCTGGGGAAAACTAAGCTCGAAGAACTGGTGGAGGTAACAGACTAAAAGAAACGTATTTATACTGGCAAAGCGCGACTAGGACTCGTCCAATATTCGACGCTTCCGCGAAAGAAAATGAGAGCCCCGCTTTGAACGAATTTATGAATGAAGGTGTAAACCTACTCGAGTTGATACAACCACTTTTGCAGAGATTCAGGTTGCGTTGAATAAGAGTTGTATCCGACATTCGAAGAGCGTTTCTGCAAATGAGCGATCACCAAATCATTTGATTTTCCTGTTCTTGTTTCCCAATTTCACGAATTTAATCTTGCAGAATCTGTCGTAACCAGCATGTCGAGTACAGACGAGCTCTTTCGATGTAAAGACATCACCAGATCGTCGAGAGTACTGAGAAACTGAGAGTTATGAAAACGTGTCACATCTACGATTGCGAAATCGGATTAGTTGTTTGGTTAACATATTGATAAATGCCAGCTTGAACTGTATTGGATAAAGCTGCTGTTAGTAAATTTATTAAATAACTTTCACGCCCTGTAATTCCATAGATTCGTATGTACTAAGTTTGAGGAGGCTTTATTGCCCACCCCACTTAGCGCAATGTCTGTATCAGACCTGGTTCTCGAGGACGTCCCTCAATGTTGAAACGTTGAGATTAAATTATACATTTCTAAATACTTTAAAATGTGTGTGAGTAAAAACTCCCACCCCTTCAAATTCTGACTCTTACACTCATGCTTGTTCTCTTGTTATTTATTCTTAAACATTTTTGTAGATTGAAGTTTTTTTTCAATTCGTTCTAATTTGACGAAGAACGCCATCTAATGTTCTGATGGAAATTATTTCAATGAACGGCACCACATTCTTACAGCACGTGAGCCGTTTTAAATGGAAGCCCTCATCAAGAGCTAGATGCATTCACCGACCCATCAAAAGAACTGGAAGGAGATATAAAAGGCTTAAGAAAACGGATGAAGGAGAGGAGTTGAGAAGGAATAGGGGGTTGAAGAGTGAGGGATTAATAGCTAGTTGATCTCACGATTCTCGGTCGAGAGCTGACAGGATATAGGGAAGCCGGGCTGAGGTTACTGGGAGGCGAGGGACTCTTAGAAAGAAGGATTCCAAGTTCTTATACCCACCTATGTGTGTCTGTGTGTGCAAGAGGTATCTTCTTATATCAACACCTCATCTTCCGCCGCAGAGAAACCGACACTGCCGAGAATAGGTTACATACAGAATGACAACGTGTAGAAGTCAATGAGGTCATTGAAGAGTCCGTAAAAGAATATCGGCATTTCAAGCAACGCTTACCGAGCTTACCTTGTCCTGAAGTCTTGAATGGAATAGGATAGAATAGAATATCAATTATTGACAGAAAGAAAAAAACGCTGCAAATCATTGCTCAAAGGTTTATTATTTTCTGTATAGATCACTGGTCACTCTGTATAGATCACTGGTATCACTCTTCTGTATAGATCACTGGTTCTCCATCAATAGCACCTACCACCATCTGTATTCTCCCGTGACCTTCCCTCTCAAATTTCAGCTTCCTGCGTTCAATAGGATTGAAAATGGCTTCGGAGCTCACTCAGCTGATCAGTGATCTGAAGAGTGAAGAAGATCTCCTCGAATGCTGGAGACGCCTGGAAGAGCATTTCCATTCAATAGGAGTAAAAATGGTTTTGGAGCTCACTCAGCTGATCAGTGATCTGAAGAGTGAAGAAGATCTTCTCGAATGCTGGAGACGCCTGGAAGACCACTTCCATTCAATAGGAGTAAAAATGGCTTTGGAGCTCACTCAGCTGATCAGTGATCTGAAGAGTGAAGAAGATCTCCTCGAATGCTGGAGACGCCTGGAAGAGCACTTCCATTCAATAGGATTGAAAATGGCTTTGGAGCTCACTCAGCTGATCAGTGATCTGAAGAGTGAAGAAGATCTCCTCGAATGCTGGAGACGCCTGGAAGAGCACTTCCATTCAATAGGATTGAAAATGGCTTCAGAGCTCTCTCAGCTGATCAGTGATCTGAAGAATGAAGAAGCCTTTGAGCAATGATTTGCAGCGTTTTTTACCCACCAACATTTTTTTGGTTTATTATTTTCAATAATAAGCCTTTGGAATCGAGCAAGAAAAAAAAAATTTTAACCCCCCCTCAAAATTTGATGTTTTACGTTTCAAGGTACGTAGAATCCGAAAATCGAATAAAAAAATTTCCGTCCGTCCGCCGTACGCCGTACGCCGTACGCCGTCCGCCGTACGCCGTACGCGGCACTTTTCTTAGCAACACTGGACCGATTTGGTTCAAATTTGGTATATGGGCTCCATTTGGGGTCTAGTTGTGCCGCGAAGCTTTTGGTTGATGTAGGTCACTTCTAAGGGGTGAAAATTAAGGGTTGAAATTTTCAAGAGTGCCCTAGCTCAAAAACTCTCGTAATAAAGGTATCGTTTTTTCACCAATTTTAAATAGTACAGAATTTTTAAAAATTTTTGAGACCACCCGGAGCTCTGTAGGACAAACCGTTCGGTCCCTACGAGTATTTGAAGGTTTTCCTTCGATAAAACAGAATCATGAGTGTGAATCGCAAAAGAGGTCTAATCGCCGTTCAAATTTTATCTGACTAAAATGCGATCGCTGTTCATTTCTTCGATTTGTATACAGTTTTGCCTTCTGCGTAACCAGTAATCAAATTTCCATATCAAGCTTTCTATTTTTCGAATCGAGTGTGAAGCGTTTAGTTCTTTCTAATAAACTTGATTGTGAAGGTGTGAAGCCATTATAGTGTGGTAGATAGTACCTACCAATAGTTGGTAGGTAAAAAAAAAATTGGTAGGTAAAAACAATGTTTGTAGGTAAAAAACGCTGCAAATCATTGCTCACTGATCAGATCACTGATCAGCTGAGTGAGCTCCGAAGCCATTTTCAATGCTATTGAATGGAAGTGCTCTTCCAGGCGTCTCCAGCATTCGAGGATATCTTCTTCACTCCTCACATCACTGATCAGCTGAGTGAGCTCCAAAGCCATTTTCAATCCTATTGAATGGAGGTGCTCTTCCAGGCGTCTCCAGCATTCGAGGAGATCTTCTTCACTCCTCAGATCACTGATCAGCTGAGTGAGCTCCAAAGCCATTTTCAATCCTATTGAATGGAGGTGCTCTTCCAGGCGTCTCCAGCATTCGAGGAGATCTTCTTCACTCCTCACATCACTGATCAGCTGAGTGAGCTCGAAAGCCATTTTCAATCCTATTGAATGGAAGTGCTCTTCCAGGCGTCTCCAGCATTCGAGGAGATCTTCTTCACTCTTCTGATCACTGATCAGCTGAGTGAGCTCCGAAGCCATTTTCAATCCTATTGAACGCAGGAGCTGAAATTTGAGAGGGAAGGTCAAGGGAGAATACAGATGGTGGTAGGTGCTATTGATGGAGAACCAGTGATCTATACAGAAGGTTGATCTATACAGAAAATAATAAACCTTTGAGCAATGATTTGCAGCGTTTTTACCTACAAGCTAGGTACTACCTACCACACCATACTGGCTTCACACCTTCACAATCAAGTTTATTAGAAAGAACTAAACGCTTCACACTCGATTGGAAAATAGAAAGCTTCATATGGAAATTTGATTACTGGTTACGCAGAAGGCAAAACTGTATACAAATCGAAGAAATGAACAGCGATCGCATTTTAGTCCGATGAAATTTGAATGGAGATTAGACCTCTTTTTCGATTCACACTCATGATTCTGTTTTATCGAAGGAAAACCTTCAAGTACTCGTAGGGACCGAACGGTTTGTCCTACAAAGCTCCGGGTGGTCTCAAAAATTTTAAAAAATTCAATACTATTTAAAATTGGTGAAAAAACGATACCTTTATTTCGAGAGTTTTCGAGATAGGGCACTCTTGAAAATTTCAACCCTTAATTTTCACCCCTTAGAAGTGACCTACATCAACCAAAAGCTTCGGGGCACAACTAGACCCCAAATGGAGCCTACATACCAAATTTCATCAAAATCGGTCAATGCTAAGTGGCAAAAGTGCCGCGTACGGCGGACGGACGGCCAAAATGTTTATTCGATTTTTGGATTCTACGTACCTTGAAACGTAAAACATCAAATTTTGAGGGGGGGTTAAAATTTTTTTTTCTTGCTCGATTCCAAAGGCTTATTATTGAAAATAATAAACCAAAAAATCACAGAAATGACAACATTCTCATGAAAATTCTTTCTTCTGTCCACCAACCTACTAAGTTCTTACGAAATTGTGGCGGCAGGTGGAGCTAATCTCAGAGAAAAAACAACTGAATATCAAACACCTAGAGAGATCAAACAAACGTGAAAATGTTTAAATAAATTTATTCCATAATTTTTTTAATTTTGATCAAAATCTCCTTCTTAAAGCTTCCTATATCACCAAAATCGTCAGAGTTAATGTTACAGGCATAGAGGACAGACAGGATAGAGGAGTTTCTTGAGATTGTATTGGAAACCCCCTTAATTAAGGCTGCGAAAGGTTACCTTGAGGGCGAAGGGGAGGATCATCAGCAAACCAAACTTAAACGCGAAAAATCCAACTGCACCAACGTCGACCAACGCGGCCAAAACTTAGGCTTTTCTTAGAAGTTTCTTTACTCAAAGTCAGACAGCTTTCGGTGTTACATCAAGTTTTCATAATACTCCACTTTCCTCGTTCAAACTGTCTTGTTGAAAGGTACCTATGTTCAAGAAGCCAAGCTCCTTTTAAAGAAGTCCCATCAAGAAAAATCTGATCCTTACCTATCAATAATCCAACAATGATATGTACCCAGGAGCTCATTGGGATTACTTACCAGTGCAACGCTTGATGAGCCATAAAACGGTAACTGTAATGCCAAATGCATCTTCGCTCCCTAAGCCAAACATCTACCATGCAAATCCATCGTTCTCACCAGTTACAGCAAACTAAAGTCCTCAAGCGCTAAGAAGATCGACCAGGATTGAAAATCCACCAAGTACGTTTAACCTATTAACGCCCAGTGTTGCCATACAGCAACATAGGGGGCCCTTCTGTTTGGAGGCTACTGGTCACCTTCCTGAGTCATTGAGAAGACTTCGATCTTGCGATCCTTTTCTCCAGATCTGTCTAATCATGTGCCATGAGGGTGTGGCACATAGCGCGAAGCTTCATCTAGAACTGGATTGGGTAAATGACCTGATTGGATGTCATCAGAATAATCGATTATTCCACCAAATACGCTGTAAATCGGAGTAGTCTGACAAGTGGGTGTAGCACTTAGCTCATTGGATGTCATCTTCAAGCTGACTAGGTACTTGACCTGGCTAGAGGTTGTAAGAAATAATACCTAACTTACTTAACTACCAAATACCCATTTTGTCATCATCAGGGCAACGATACTTTGTCTAATGCCCCCTTTAGTGGTATCTTTTGACGAATTATGGACGTAAAAATTGGTTGATGGATTACTCACTTAATATGGGACGTATTCCGCATCCAATATTCCAAGAAAGTTACTAGTAGATCCAGTGAGATCATACAATCTACGAAAATCTCAGGTAAAAAAAAAAAAAATCAGTCCTTGTGATATGGCGACGTAAATCCATGAAATTAGACCAGGAGATTTTTGTAATTATTTCCAGTGTTCTTAGACTATTTTGGGTCGAAATATCAGATTCATTTTCAAAATATATACAGAAGAAAACTTTGGGCGTTAATGGGTTAAAATCTATCAATAGATGTTTTGTGAGTTGTAATGGGTTAAATTGAATCATACCGTTGAAAACCTGAGAGTTTGAGGATGTTATGCTGAAAACCGCATTGATTTTCCTCCACAAGAAATGGGTTAAAATCTCTAGAGAAGCATCTAAAAATAATTTCTACGAGGCATTTTTGGTTTAATATTTTCAATGATGAACCTTTGGCATCGGGCAAGAAAAAAAAAAATTTAGCCCCCCTCAAAATTTGATGTTTTACGTTTCAAGGCACTTGGAATCTGGAAATCGAATAAACGCTGCAAATTATTACACAAAGGTTTATTATTTCTATATATAGATCACTCGTCTGCAAAGAACACGGCTTTGCGATTTTCTCCAACCATAGATACTACCTACCTACCACATACCTACTTCCCAATCAAGTTTATTTGGAACAAATAAACGCTTCACACTCGATTTGATGCAATGAAGAGTTGTAGGTGTAATCAATAGGAAATTTGATTAATGGTTGCTAAGGACGCAAAACTGAAGACAACTCGTAAACGCTGCAAATCATTGCCCAAAGGCTTATTATTTTCTGTATAGATCGCCCTTCTGTATAGATCCCTCCCTACCAACCGTAGGTACCTACTACCTACTAGGGCATTTTGAACATTTCAACCCCAACCACATACCAAATGGAAATGAAGGGTTGAAATTTACAAAAATGCCCTAGCAGGTAGTAGGTACCTACGGTTGGTAGGGAGTGATCTATACAGAAGGGTGATCTATACAGAAAATAATAAACCTTTGGACAATGATTTGAAGCATTTTTTTACCTACCAACTATTGCTAGGTACTACCTACCACACCATACTGCTTCACACCTTCACAATCAAGTTTATTAGAAAGAACTAAACGCTTCACACTCTATTCGAAAAATAGCGAGATTCATATGGAAATTTGATTACTGGTTGCTAAGGAAGCATAACTGAATACAACTCGAAGAAAGCTAAAAATTCAACGGAGATCAGACCTCTTTTGTGATTCACACTCGTGATTCTGTTTTATCGAAGCAAACCTCTCAAGTACTCGTAGGGACCGAACGGTTTGTCCTGCAGAGCTCCGAGTGGTCTCAAAAATGTTTTTAAATTCAATACTATTTAAAATTGGTGAAAGAACGATACCTTTATTTCGAGAATTTTCGAGCTAGGGCACTCTTGAAAATTTCAACCCTCAATTTCAACCAAATCGGTCCAGGGTTACTAAGGAAAGTGCCGCGTACGGCATACGGCGGACGGACGGAAATTTTTTTATTCAATTTTCGGATTCTACGTACCTTGAAACGTAAAACATCAAATTTTGAGGGGGGGTTAAAATTTTTTTCTTGCTCAATTCCAAAGGCTTTTTATTGAAAATAATAAACCAAAAACGAACAACGGTCGTATTTTGTAATCTAAACTCTCAACGGAGATTAGGCCTCTTTTGCGATTCACACTCGTGTTTCTGATTTATCGTAAGCGCAACCCATAAATTCTCGAAGGGAGCGAATGGCTGGTTCTATAGAGCTCCGCGTGGTCTCATTCGATTCTAAAAATTTAATACTATTTTAAATTAAAGAAAAAACTACCTTTTCCAAAAGTTTTTGAGCTAGGGCGTTCTAAATTTCATCAAAATCGGTCCATGGGTACTAAGGAAAGTGCCGCGTGCGGCGGACGGACGGCAACATTTTTATTCGATTTTAGGATTCTACGAACCTTGAAACGTTAACCAACCAAATTTGAGTGGATGTTAATTTTTTTTTTTTTTTTGCTTGGTCGATTTCACTTTTTTTAGTAAACATGGACCGATTTGGTTCAAATTTGGTATATGGGCTCCATTTGTGGCCTAGTTGTGCCGCGAAGCTTTTGATTGATTTTAGTCACTTCTAAGGGTCGAAAAATAAGTGTTGATATTTTCAAAAGTGCCCTAGCTCGAAAATTCTCGAAATAAAGATATTGTTTTTTCACCAATTCATGATAGTATCGAATTTTTAAAATTTTTAGATTCCACGTGGAGCTTTGTTGGACAATCCCTTCGCTCCCTACGAGAACTTAATGGGTTTCCTTCGATAAAACAGAATCACGAGTGTGAATCACAAAAGATGTATAATCTCCGTTGAAATTTTATCTGACCAAAATGTGATCGCTGTTCATTTCTTCGAGTTGTGTTCAGTTTTGCTTTCTGAGCAACCAGTATCCAAATTTCCCATATGAATCACCCTATTTCTTCGAATCTATTGTGAAGCATTTATTTCTTCCAAATGAACTAGATTTTGAAGTAGGTAAGTAACGATAGTTGGTAATTAGTGACAATGGCAAAGCCGCGTTCTTTGCAGACGAGTGATCTTTACAGAAAAATAATAAACCGTTGTGTAATAATTTGCAGCGTTTTTGTTGCAAATTACTCGTAGAATCGACCCCTGAAGTTTGGTCGTATCTTTCTCGGACACGCTGTACACTACCAAGATAGTTAAGACGTTTCCTCATCCCATCAGGATAAAAAGAGTCTCATCCTCACACGAACACTTGCGGCTGGAGGACGCACTTGCATGGAGGAAGAAGAGACGAAGAGGACACACTTGGCCTCTCAACCGAAACAGGAAGCCGGCCGGTCTCCGGGATCATCCCAGACCACTCATCCTGGAGAGATCGGGACAATAGGTCTGGGTCACTAGTTCTCAAAGCCACACACGCCAGCGCTTGCGCTGTTATTGTTGTTATTAGCGCTGTGCTGCCTAACCTTCGAAATGTGTCCCGTGGGAAGCCAGTAGCGCACTTGCTTTCACATCCCTTTCATTGGACCATTGTTGTTGATAATTGCCTCCTTTTCACTTGAAACAAAGGAAAAGTGCTCAATTCAGTGAAATGAAAAGGATCTTAATTGGTGATGCACACCAGCTCATAAACGGATAAAACTAGGAATAGACTCCTGAATAAGAATAGATAGCTGCAACAGATCAAAAAACTCGAGGTGCTCCGAAATCAAAATTAATCGTTTTGGTTTATTATATTCAAAACTGAACCTTTTGAAACCTCAAAATTTGTTGGTTTACGTTTCAAAGTACATAGAATCCAATAATCGAATATAGATTTTGATGAAATTTGGTATGTAGGCTCTATTTAGGGTCCAGTTGTGCCCCGAAGCTTATGGTTGATGTCAGTAACTTCTAAGAGGTGAAAAATAAGGGCTAACATTTTTAAAACGTCCTCGCTCAGAAAATGTTAATATAAAGGTGGTTAAAAATGAGATTTAAGCACCATTAATTTAGTGACTTAATCATGTCATTTTAAAGAAAAGAAAAGAGTGAAAGGATATAAGAACAGTGACGTGAATGAAATCGTAGTTGTATTAAAACAAAATGAAAATGACGAAAGAAAATTAAATGACAAATAAATCGATTGATAAGTATATAGGTCTGTCTGTTGAAGGAAGAGATGAGTGATGCTGAGGCCAAAAATTGTTGTGAAAGTTGTGAGAATTGAACCGGCAGTGGTCCGATGCTATCAACTAGACCAAGGGTCTCCACCTGATTCGGATAAGTTTAGTTGTTAGTATCAATCAGGAGAGTCTACATACTAGTGGTGAAGCAAACTGATTGAAAATAGGTACCTACTTAATCAATTTCAGTTTCTGAAACACTTAAAGTTTCTGCAGAACTTAGTGAATCCTGGTTGCAACCAAACGAGAAGCTGGCCAGCCTGCAGTAAATCCTTTTCAGGTCTTCTCAGGGTGCCCATTGGAACTGATGTGAAGCTGGAACCTCGCAGAGGCTACCAATACCGCTCTACGGAGGAATTCCGAGGAATTTCAACACGAAACTTTACTTCAGAAAATTGCCCTTTTCGTGAAAAACGATTTGAGAAGTAAGATTGGCCATACAAAGGACTCACAAAGACTGACCTTGTGGGAGAAGGTGATGGAAGAACTGATGATGACCTTGGAGTCTTGAACTATTAACTTCAACTATTAGTCACTCCTCATTTTCACTGTTTCACTAATCCTCAACAACAAATATCTCTGATTAGGTTGGGTATTTGTGGCTTGCTTAAATAATTTAAAAAAATTGAAATTGGTTAAGTGCCAATTCTTTAAAATTAATTGGTACTTGCTGGAACAAGAGGTATTGTTTTTGATCAATTTAAAATAGTAGGTATTGCATTTTCAGAATCGAATGAGACCACAAAGAGCTCTGTAGGACCAACCGTTCAATCTGCTTGAGAACATACGGGTTAGACTTATGGTAAATCAGAAACGCGAGTGTGAATCTCGCCCCGAGACCGATGGTAGCCACTGCGGATGCGCAAACGTGTATTTCCTTGTTACAGCCCTAACTTCTACATTTCTCACCCGATTTCGATGAAATTTAGGGGAATTATGCGGGTTGGCGTGTCTTCATCATCGCCCGGAGACTGATAGTAACCGTTGCGCATGCGCAAACGTGTATTTCCTTGTTACAGCCATTGTTACAGACATTTCCCATCTGATTTTGATGAAATTTTCAGAAATTATGCAAGTTGGGGTGAAGATAGTGCCCTATGAAAATCATTGCCCCCGAAATTAAAGTATTTTGTGCGCATGCGCAATGGTGAAATTCTTTTAACGGCCATAACTTCTACGTTTTCCAACAATATTCAGAGATGGTGCGGATTGACGTGAAGAGCCTCCTACGAGGGTAGTGGAAGGTACTTAGAGATTGATGTTTTGAGATTATCTGTTATGCATCGGATCATCTATACCATCGGGTTATGGATACGAGGAAGCTATGTGCCACACCCACTCGGCAGCCTTTTTTTTAATTCAGAAAATCTTAAATTCAAAAAAATTATTATTGACTTTCTTAAAGATTAAAGCTTGAAAATTTCTCGAAGAAATCAAAGAGTTCAGTGTAATCAGCCATTATTTTAGGAATTGTGCTGTGCTGAAAAATTCTCTTGCGTTTTTCTCAAAACTCCGTTGCGTTTCCTTAGTTCTTTAAGGTATCGATATGAAACAGATTGAATATTCTTGTTTTATTTATCTGGTCAATTAACCCTTAATTTCCCACTTGTTCAAAAAATGTGTTTTTTCGGACTTTTGAAAATTAATGATAGATGTATTTTGATAAATCTATAAAACATTTGAGCAGAAGGTTCCTTGAAGGCCCTATTACAGTATCAGCTCAAGAATGATCTTTCCTAGGGCCACACTAGCGCTACCTGTCTATAAACCCAATTTTGTTGAAGTAGAAGGAAACTTGGAAAGATCCTTGGTGGGATGTTGGTGTCAGTTATTTCTCATAAAGAAAATAACCAAGGAATAAGGTGGGAAAGGTTCACTTCATAGAGGGATTTGTGCTGCCTTAGACAGTGGCGCCATCTCTGACGAGGAAATTTAACTAATACCTTACAAAATAAGAAATTAATGAGGGTAGAAGGTACCCCGAAGGCCCTATTTAATTCTGTCAACTCGAGAATTATTTTGTTTCTTCTTTGAGTATCAAAATGGCCAATGGCTATCAGTTTTGGCTTAAAAGTCGATAAACTGTATCAGGTAGAAATTGGACATCCCAAAAGATACTTCAGGTTATTAAGGGTTAATCAACTTGGTTGTTATACTGACATGAGAAAGTCTCCGACCTGGGAGCCTCGAAAGTTTTCGATGAGTATTTCCTGTTTTACTAATAGTTGGTACATAAACAATATAACGGGACAATCTCAGTATCAACTACTTACACATCCGACTAGGCATATCCATCTATTGCCAATCGTTCTTTAGCGACAAGCCATTAGGTGACTATTACAGCAAGTTGCATCTACGAGCAATTAGGAGTCTCCGGCTGATGCGAATTGGTTTTTAATTTAACCCTTCACGCCCTATTACGAAAGTACTTAGTTCCCGTTGATGGAAGTCAGAACATTGTCGTTCTTGGGAAATATCCTGTTACTTCATTTTCTCCGTTGAAGAAAATGCGTGGTTTTATTGAGAAAAAAGTTGTATTTTTAAGTGGGTAATTCCAAGAGACATAACATAAACCTGCGAGGAACAGGCGCTTTTTTTGTGCTGAGAGCACACCTCTGGTCGGAAATGTGCGTGGATATTCCTCCGTGAATATCAGCCCTTTAGACAAACGATTACTTCAGCAATATGCGTAAACATGAAATCCTAAGAACTTCAATTTCTCGGATCCTAATAGCCCAAGCTCAAATTAGGATAATTTTTGGTTAAGGCTTCAAGGCCTATAAATTTTATTGCATTTGAGTAGGAGCCACGTCTTACAAAATGATATAAAATCGTCACGAAGCCATTTTCAATCCTATTGAACGCCGGAAGCTGAAATTTGAGAGGGAAGGTCAAGGGAGAATACAGATGGTGGTAGGTGCTATTGATCGAGAACCAGTGATCTATACAGAAGGGTGATCTATACAGAAAATAATAAATTTTTGGCCAGTAATTTGCAGAGTTTTTTTTACCTACCAACCATTGTTAGATACTAGCTACCACACAGTTTGCCCTGCAGAGCTCCGGGTGGTCTCAAAAAATTTTTGAATTCAATACTATTTAAAATTGGTGAAAAAACTATACCTTTATTTCGTGCTGGGGCACTCTTCAAAATTTCAACCCTTAATTTTCACCCCTTAGAAGTGACCTACATCAACCAAAAGCTTCGGGGCACAACTAGACCCCAAATGGAGCCCATATGCCAAATTTGAACCAAATCGGTCCTGGGTTGCTGAGAAAAGTGCCGCGTACGGCGGACGGACGGACATTTTTTTATTCATTCATATTTATATGATTTTCGTATTCTACGTACCTTGAAACGTAAAACATCAAATTTTGAGGGGGGGGGGGGTTAAAAATTTGTTTCTTACTCGATTCCAAAGGCTTATTATTGAAAACAATTAACCAAAATGATTTCTCATGGTAAAATAGCCAGATTTCGCTTCACTAGGAGTTGCTTTGTATTTAAAAACGCTGCAAATTATTACACAAAGGTTTACTATTATGATATATACTCGTAGATCACTCGCCTGCAAAGAACACTTCTTTGCCATTGTAACTAATTTTTTTTTCTCAACTCCCCTCAAAGACAATATGTCTTTTGTGGCGGAGGGGGCACGCCACAAATAAAAATAAATACATATCAAATATAATCAGGGGCGTCAGGTGAGAATTTTCGTCAGTCAAACAGCTTGGCCAGTCATAGAGGAATAAACAATAATGAAAAACGCTGCAAATTATTACACAAAGGTTTATTATTTTTCTGTACAGATCACTCGCCAGCAAAGAATCACTCGCTTTGCCATTGTCACTACCTACCTACCAACTAAGTTTTTGCTTCATAATCGAGTTTATTTAGATGAAATAAAAGCTTCACTTTCCATTCAAGAAATAAAGAATTCCTTCATTAAGAAATTTTATTACTGGTTGCTAAGGAAATGAAAATCCATAGCTCATTTTCCAAGTTTCTCTGCATTCAAGTTCACGAAACAGCTCCTCGACTGTTTGCCTTGGCTGATGCTGTGGTAGTGAGGGTATAGCAAACGACCTGCGTACCCTCTGATCTTCGCCTGTCATCCAAAACGTTCGCGCAAAATCGTGTATCATCCGCTATAGATCATAGTTACCGACCTCTACAACTCTCTGGTGTGTTGCGGGCTAGTATCCAAGGCAAAATACTTACTTATTCCACTCTCCTATTTCATCTTGATAATGAAATAGTCCCTAAATTGTATAAAAGTTTTCAAAATCTGCTGAATATTACTTGCAAAAAACGGAAATATAGGAGAAACTCGACAAGATTTAATTTACTCATTTTGCATATTTTGAGTAAGGCAAACAGTGTTTGCTATGTTTGCCTGGAGGAGACGTCACTGAATATAATAGAGAGGACGCCCAGGACTCACCCGATGCCAGCCCTAGGGATATGGGAAGATGAAGAAGGTGGGGGTGGGAGAGAGGGATGAAGGGAAGTTCCTCTATAAAAGGACCACCAGTTCAAATATGAGCCGAGCAGGACACGTGTGGTACGTGGACGGACGGATTTTTTCAATTCGATTTTCGGATTCTACATAACTACAAAAATCTGAAACGTAAAAAACCAAATTTTGAGGTGAAGTTGAAATTTATTTCTTGCTCGATTCCAATGGATCATTATTGAAAATATCAAACCAAAATTGGTTCCTCATTAGTTGCTGATGAATTTCATAGTAATTCAATTAGTAGTGGAATTCCGAGTGGACAGCAAGATTGAAAAATCAACATCGAAAAGGGTTCTTAACGAGGTTCTTATCGCTGTACCTACCTACTCCAAAATTTCGGAAACCATCAACAAGACCATATTGTACAAGTTTTATATCAGATAATTTTTAGTGCTTTTATCAACGCAATCACTTTCGAACCTACAGATTTGATTAGTTCGTGTAATTCCTCGTGAGGAAACTCTCCTGAACATCGAACTTCTTGAACACTTCTCAAAAACGTAGAATGTCATTGAATACCTACAAAAATTTGTACAAATATTTTAGGTGAGAGGTTTTTTAACCATCGAATTATATCACTGTGATACAATACGATGATGTAATAGTAACATCCAGGTCATCCAGAAAGTAAGTTTACAACATTTTTAAAAAATCGAAAAATACTTGTATTTTAATGAAATTTACTGAATAAAACACAAATACTCGACTACTTTTCAGCATAGTCCCCGCTGAGTACCTGTTCACCCGACCTAGCGCGATCTGTCTTCTATCTATTCGTTTTTAGGAGGAATGCAGGCGATTAAGAGGTCGAGGATGCTGATCAGAAGTGGCGGCGGAGGTCTAAGGCTAACAAAGCTGGTGTCCAACCTACAAATATGTTTCATTTTTGGTTCATTATTTTCAATAATGAACCTTTGGAATCGACCAAGAAAAAAAATTTTCTAACACCCCCCTCAAAATTTGATGGTTTACGTTTCAAGGTACGTAGAATCCAAAAATCGAATAAAAATTTGGCCGTCCGTCCGCCGTACGGTGATGAAATTTGGTATGTAGGCTCCATTTGGGTTCTAGTTGTGCCCCGAAGATTTTGGTTGATGTAGGTCACTTCTAAGGGTTCCAAAATGAATTTTGAAATTTTGAAAACGCCCTAACTCAAAAAATTTTGATATAAAGGTATTGTTTTTCCTTCAATTTAAGATTCTATAGAATTTTTAGAATTTTTTGAGACCACTCGGAGCCTCGTAGGACAAACCGTTCGCTCTCTACGAGACTTTGAAGTTTGAACGTACGATAAATCAGAAACACGAGTGTGAATCGCAAAAGAGGCCTAATCTCCGTTCAAATTAAAGCTGACCGAAATGCGATCGATGTTTTTCTTCAGACTTTGCAGACGAGTGATCAATATAGAAAAATAATGAACCATTGTGTAATAATTTGCAGCGTTTTAAATGTTGTAAACTTATTTTCTGGATGACCCTCGTACATATCGTTAACTTGTACATTGTTGGTTAACTATTAATCCACCGTTTTGATAAACAATTGAGACGGTAGCAGTCCAAAATATCTCTAGCGAAGTTTCGAATGTTCTTAGCTAATAAATTCCGACGAGAGAGCCTATAAATCACGGTAGCTGGTAGGTATTCAATTTGCCTACGATGGCATCGCCCTGAAAACAGGCCGCATTCACAGCTCAGGGACACGATCGTAACTCTGATATAGAAGCTTTGTGGAAGAGTCAGCATCGTCAATAATTAAAATTCTCACGGCGACCGGTGATTTTGTAGGTGGCACCCTAAATCTATAATCACGGGTAGTCAAATCTCCGGAGATTTAGTTAATCGACAACGAGATGCCTCTGCTCTCATTTGCATGGCGCTATGAAAGAAGGCTAGATACGGTCTGCGGGCGTGGGCTGTGCTGATAAGTAGAATCTATAGTAATATCTATTAAAATCCAATCAGGAATCGCGGAGGGTGAACCGTATAAGAGAAATAAATAGATACTTATCGTAACTTCGTTATCGCTTAAATTATTTGAAAAAAGATCGTCCATGGAATTTATGGAAGAAGTGCGGGATATTTTCCTGAGGGATCGACTAAGGTAGGTGATGAGAAAACATCTGCCAAGTAGAGTGGGCAGTATCACTTCCTCATATAGAATAATATGAACCTAAAAAATTAATAAAAATAAAAAACAACTAAAAGAAATGACAAAAACACGAATGAATGATGAATTCTTTTATTTACTAAGCGATAAAATGTTTGATTGTATTATTGAGAAACCCCAATGATGAATTCTCCTACATAAAATTTTTACGACCTTGTGGGAGGTTTTTTGTGTTGACAAGTAGCAAGATTATTCAGAAGCCGTTCTCAATTGTGTTGATTACAGGTAATGCATATTTTACACGAGGGTCAGCCTGGGGCGTCATCAATGAAATCGGTAGCGAGGATGAATGTCTGGTGGCCTGCAATGGATAAAGATATTGACAACTTTTTGGAGCAATGTAAAACTTGTCAAGAAAACCGGCCATGGGATCAAAAATCTCCTTTAAACTCATGAAACATGCCGTCCGAAGTGTGGTCTAGGATTCACGTGGATTTTGCCGAGGATTTTGAAGCCTACTACTGGTTGCTGGCTGTGGATGCCACAGGTAAATGGACGGAAGTGGTCCCTATGAAGAGCATAACCACAGATCAGACCATAGGAGTGCAGACGACCTGGTGTACGCTGTGTGTCAGGAAAACATTTTAGAAGCCACTCGAGAAAATAAACTGTTACATTTCTAAAAAGGTATTCAAAATTTTACTTCTTTCACTTCTTAATTCTTCAATATTTTACTTCTTAATTTTACTTAATATCACATGAAGTAGTTGTGATTCTATTAACCCTTAATATCCTGAGATTTATTTTAGGAAGTCCAATTTTTACCTGCAATAGTTTATCCACTTCTTATCCAAAACTGATATCCGTTGGCTGTCTTGACACTCCTTCTTATTGATTGTATAAGAAAACGTAATAGTAAAACCAAAATAACTCAAAGAAAAAACTAAATAATTATCCAGTTGACAGACTGTAATAGGGCCTCATTTCTCACCTCGTAGGCTATTGGTTCGGTTTCCTGATCAGAGATGGCGGCACTGTCTGAGGCAGCACAAATCCCATCTTTCATGAGCTGAACCTTCTCCACATCATTCCGTGGTTCTGTGCTTTAAGAAATAACAGACCCCAACATCCCACCAAAGATTTTTCCAAGTCTTCTCTTTCTTCTCCAAAAAATGGGTGTTGTTCTGTACTTCTGCTGTAGTCATTTTGTTGGTATGTTGTGGAGAAGGAAGCAGAGGACGTCAAGTTTTATATTCACATTTATTACGGCAAGCGCTTTCGGGGCAAACTGTGGCCCCTTTCTCAAGCCTATTGTTCACTCATGCAATTATTCTCCCACAATCTTCCATCCCTCCTCAATCATCAAAGCGCTTGCCGTAATAAATGTGAATATAAAACTTGACGTCCTCTGCTTCCTTCTCCACAACATACCAACAAAAAATGGGTTTATAGACAGATTTTACGGCCACAGATAGCGCTAGTGTGGCCCTAGGAAAGATCAGGAGAGTCTAGCCCCCAGACAGTATTGTCAGGTTTCAGCGCTACCTACCGCCACTTCAACTTATTACCATTTCTGATATCAGGTGATCACACTCGCGACCGCATTACCGTCGCTCCTCTAACTTGCAGTTATCCCAAGATTACAATGTAGCAAAGAATTGAAAACAACTCAAAAATGCAATATCAACTTCCTTTTCCTCGCAATTTAAAAAGGCAGGGAGGTAAAGCCGCCAAACTTAGAAATTAGAGAGTGGTAAAACCGAGGTGGTAAAATCGAGGTGAGCCTACTTTTCAGAAATGCCGCTTGACCTCGCACACATCGAGCTGAAAAAGGATAATAGTTTTTGCTGAAGTGGGGTAGGTAGCGCTGAAACCCGACAATACTTTCTGGGGTCCAGACTCTCATGGGAAGATCATTCTTGAGCTGACACAACAAAAACAGGAACATCTGCTCAAATATTCTACTCATTTGTCGAAATATATCTAAATTTGATTTTAAAAATCCGAAAAACAACTTTTTTAAACAAGTGGGAAATTAAGGGTTAAATAAATCCAAAGCACAATCCTGGAATGACTAATTAAATTCTATTAAGAAACAAGACCCGACAAACGTTTTCCATAGGATTTTCTTAAATTCCGTGAGAAAACTGCTTTTCTTGTAATTACCGTATGTCGTGATATTCCGAAGTATTCATTGAAAGTGAGTCGACGGTCTTGTTGATGAATACTAATTAACTGGGCGTAATGACGTCTCATGAAGTCAGGACGACACGCATCTTCATTTGAGACGATCTAGTCGTAAAACGAATTACTCGTGAGTAAGCTTCCAATCAGTAACGGGTTTGGTTAGAATTAGTCTTATTACTGGAACCGCTGATATATAATAATTATTCAACACACTAATAATTATTGAAACACTATAATGATTCTAGACACGCTAGTTTCATCATATAACAGGTTATAAATGCAAACAACAAATACGTCTATTCTAGAAAATTTCAAAAAATCAAGTTATAATTTCGTATAATTTTCCCAAAAAAGTTTCAAGTGGGATACAATTAAATTTTACTTTGAGGAACTTTAGGTAATATCACTAAATGGACCATTCACATCACTAAACACAAATCATGAGCCGCTGCTTTATGCTCACGAATAGTTCTAAATTAGAAAACCTCAGTACTTCAGAGTCTACCTAAAAAATAATTTGTATACACTTTTCAAAAAAAATTCCAAAATCAAAATTTTACTTGTGTTTTACGACACAAGTTTTTTCTGGTCCTCCCTGATCAATTTTGGTTTCATGTATATCAAACCCAGTTAGTGGGTTTTGAAATTCTTGTTACGGGCATAACTTCTACATTTTCTATCTGATTGTCATAAAATTTAGATAGAAAATGTAGAAGTTATGCCCGTAACAAGAATTTCAAAAGATGGTACCATATAAAAATCATTGTGATCGGACAATTAGTAGCCGCTGCGCATGCGAAAACACTTGTAACAGCCGTAAAAACTTCATATACGAATTGGATGAAAATTTCATGGGTTGTGTGTTTGGGACACTAGATCATGATCTAGATAATTCCATCGTGATTAGATCATCAGTAGCCAACGTGAGATCTTTAATACTCATAACTTCCACAGTTTCGATTTCGATGAGATTTTTGAGGGTTGTGTGGTTTAGATTCAGGTTTATTATTTAGAGGCCCTTGATGGCCTATAAATATTTCATCGTCTTATGATCACCAAATTTGGAGAGGAAGTAGGTACTTGAAAATTGAACTTCGAGATCATCTAATATGCATTTCATTTTTTAGCAACTTTCCAGTATTAACCGAGTTTGGAGTGAGGTATCTCAAAAGTCCACGATTTTTGAGACAAGAATTGATAGAAATATTTAAGGGGAACGATCGGTTGCCGGCCCTGGTGAAAAACATAAAAAAACGTGGAAGCTAGAGAAAATATTTGATAAAAATTTAATTATGCGGAGGATGAATAGTAAATTTTATATAGTTTTTACACCAGAGTATTGTACCTAAAGTACAAAGCAAATAAATGTACTTAACAAAAAAAAGTAATTTAAATATCGTCGTTCGAGGCCCAGCATAGCACATCTGACATTTTGGCGAAATCGAGGTTTCTTATTCAAAATTTCACGCCCGAGCGATTGGCGCTAACAGTTTTTCGATCTGGCCGCTCGTAGCGCTAGTATTTGCGATTTAGTCAGCATAGCATATCTGAAACCACCCAACAGCAAGGCACATCTGCACAGAAAACATGGAAAAATCGTATATGCCAGGAAGCGAGGTAAGTTTTATTGAGTTTATTGCAATAATTTGAAGTATCTAGCGGTTTTTTTTTCCTTTTAGTGATGCTTAATAAAGATTCAATCTTGATTTATAACAAAAAGAAAATCATAAATCATCGGCATTAGTTAAGAAAATAAGATAAATAAGTTTGAACTGCAAATGTGCTATGCTGCTAGGGTGAAGCTATGTTAGATGTGCATTGCTGTTTTGTGTTTTATTTCGAAAAAAACTCATTTTCGTGAACAAAATCGGTGCCTTTGCAGGAAGAAAGAAGAAACGAAGTTCTCGCAGAGTTCCTGTGAGGCAGAACTTAGGCCTACCAAAGTACCCAATAATAGTTGTTAATGTTTTCTCATTGAAGAAAATCGGCGTAATCATTTTCCAAAACTAAGAAGTAATAAGTAAGACGTGACATGATTTTATTCCTTTTATTCAACTGATAAGCCTTTTCTGATGGTGGATTTTGATAATTATCTACTAATTAAATGAAATACTAGTCATTGTCTCATTACTGTGAAAATCTTGTCAATTCATGTTCATTGACTGGAATATATAAGTACATAATAAAATAAATGTATAAGTCTTTTTGGGTTCTGAAATTTTACTGAAGTTTTAAAAAATATAGTTGAAGTTAATAATATTTAACTGGTTAACCCTAGTTGGGCCATGGTATTACTAGCGTCACCGAAAACATCTCAGGAACTCCTCAGATATCTCAAAATGTCACCGGAGTAACCAAAATTAAATTACAACTTTAAATTTAATGGACAGCAGAATTTTTTGTCTCAAAATAGAGTTATGAAAACAATTTCTAAGGAAATCGATGAAAAAATTTTCAAATTGTTTATCATAACATCAATTTTTGATTTCCAATAACTTACAGAAAATACCTTCCCTTTCTACTTGTCGGGCTGACAAAAAAAGGAATTTCAAGCCAGTTTAAAACACTATCCTTGGCTTTATAGAGGGAAACCAAATAGATAATTTATATGAGAACTTAATTTTAGTACAGCAGCATAGGACAACTGCATGTTACCTCTCTGCAATATAGCACAAATGTTCGACAGCACAGCATATCTAGGGGAAGAAATCAGGGCAGCATAGCACATCTACGCTAATTTCGAAGGTAGTTCGATGGCAACCAAATTTATTTAAAATCATGTTGAGCGACCCCAATTAGGCTAGTTTAAACACAGAAAATAAAGAAAACACGATCACCTTACTCGCAAAACAGTTTTTTGGCTCTCCTGAAAAGTTGGCAAAAGTTAGATGTGCCATGCTGGGCCTCAAACGACGATATACTGGTGCCAGGGAAAAAAATATTAGGATCAAATTAAAATAAAATGGATTCAGATAAACAAGAAGGTATTAGGATGTACATAATATAAAGTATATGAGTGAGAAAGAATCTCCGTGTTCAATTTTGTGAGTCGGCATTGTTTCATTTATTATTTTACAGTTTAGAATTTTCTAGAAAAGTGTTTTTGAAAAAGAATATAAGTAAATAGAGGTCGAAATTATAAAAATTACCTGTATTAACTTGTAGAAATTACAAGACTGAATAAAATAATAAATTACAAAGTTTGAGAACCGGCAAACCTCCTGCAAGCAGTATAGGCGGATACTGTTGATAAAACTGTTAGTTAAGTGTTAGTTAATAAAAGATTTGTTTTTATTTCTGACAAGAGGGAAATTTGAATGAAATTTGGACCTACCTAGTCGAGAGGACTTGGGAGAAAATTTACCCGGTTTATATGGCGCAGTCGTAACGAAGAGGCAAAACCTTAATAAACCTAAACCTGCATTTTTATTGTCATTCGCTAAATAAAATATATCCTCCTAGAAAACGAAATAAGATATCAAGTTGTATTTTGATAGACAGATAAAGTAGGTAGTAACTCACAACGTCCAGATCAGTTTGCAGTTTCGTTACCTCACGGAGCTCATAAACGACCTAGTGAGAAGGTCATTGTGCACTTGACACCGTGCAAACGAAACTGAATGCCTTCAACGGGAACTGCTCCAGATACCGGTACAAGTCACTGCTCCACTCCTTGGCAGCATTTTCTCTTTTTCCTGGGGTTGTAAAAAGTGGGTTACATGTCTTTTTTACCGGGACGTCCGCAGGAAGGGAGTGTTAGGTCTCTCGGGGAAGGTCCGCGAATGCACCGTTCTCCGGCGTCTATGAAAAATGTCAGTAGGCTAAGAGGATTTGGCGTCGAGTTGTGAAAAGTAAAGGCTTTATATAAGAAATATCTCTTCTTTTTGACATTTTATGTCTTTACATTGGCACATAAACGGAAAATAGTAGATAGGTAGTAGGTACCAATGGTTGGTAGGTAAAAAAATAAATAAATAGTGACAATGGCAAAGCTGTGATCTTTGCAGAAGAGTGATCTATACAGGAAAATAATAAACCTTTGTGAAATAATTTGCAGATTTTTTTTTTACCTACCAACTTTTGTAGGTACTACCTACCACACCATGCTGCCTTAACACCTTCACAATCAAGTTTATTAGAAAGAACTAAACGCTTCACACTCGATTCGAAAAATAGAAGCTTCATATGGAAATTTGATTACTGGTTGCTAAGGAAGCAAAACTGAATACAACTCGAAGAAACGAACAGCGATCGCGTTTTGGTTAGCTAAAAATTCAACGGAGATTAGACCTCTTTTGTAATTCACTCTCGTGATTCTGTTTTATCGAAGGAAGACCCTTTAGTAGGGATGGCATATCGAATGAAATATATCGATTTACAGATCAAATGATATATCGTCAATGAGATATCGATACCTACGATACATCGGAGAAAATATATCGGTAGATTGTCTTCGAAAAACGTGTTGAAGTAGGTGAATTAGAACGTTTTAAAAATATAAAAAATTAATTTACGAAGACATTAAATGTCGATAAATTTTATCGACATATCGGAAGATGTACTCGGAAGAAATTGAAGAAGTAAGTAGGTAGGTGAATTGGAACGTTTCTAACATCATTTTGGAAGAAATATATCGATATATTCGTCATATCGGAAGATCTATTTGGAAAAACCGGGTGATATAAATATTAACCTACTTTCAAAAGTTACTGGATATGAATTATCGAAATTCATAGTTTAAAAACGAAAAAAATGTGCGAAAATGTCATTGCAATGTTGAACTAATTTTTAAATTGACAGGGGTAGGTATACTGTAGACAATCATGATCCTTCAAAATTGAAAATAATTGTTGTGAAAACCTACTTCACTTCGTATAGCACCTAGGTAGTTTTAATCTAGACTAGCCTCCATCAATTTTGGCTCAAGGGTTCGGTAGTCATAGGGTAAAAATAACCTTTTTCGTGACCTATTATCTAGACAACGGTGAGTTCGATCTGCATGATTTTTTTTTCATGTTGTTCAGCTACTCAAGGACAACAAATAAGCATATTGCTTTCCAAAAATATCTTTAAACTTTTTTTGTACAGCTCTTTTAGATAACCCTTTTTTTGAGTCAAACAAAAAAAATTTCTCGACTCCCAAGTATTTTGTTTACAAAAAGCATATGCTAATGTGTAGAACTATTATTCTTTCATAACACAAAAAAAGAATCATCTCGATATCATGCGTAGTTCCAGAGATAATGGGTCAAACGCATTGAAAAACATAGTTTGAGAAAAACGCAATAAACTGAAAAGGTACCTACTACGACGATTAAGTCACGATTCGTGCCAACTTGTTTCTCTTTTCCATGAACCTTTATGAAACCTCGTCACCAAACTTTTTTTTTTATTGCTACATGAATAATGTGCTTCACAGCAACTTCCATAAGCATAAAAAAGTGGAAAAAATGGCTTGTGCAAATGTTGAACAAGCAATAGCAGAGTAACTCCACTGGGAACCGAAAAGCGGTTCGGAGATACTCAACTTCAGGCAACGATTGCAGGACATTTCCTGAAAGTCCTAACTCAAACATGAAAGTTTTATATACCAAAATGTCGGGGATAATGTGTAGAATAATATTTTTTTTAACTCTGAAAAATGAAATTTCTGAAAATTTTTGACTACCGAACCCCCTCAAGTCAAGTAATTGAGCCTTGAGAGCCACTGTAGGTGTAAGCTATGTACACAATCATGTCTTAGTTGAAGTCAACAGTCTGAAATCTACCCATCACTAGGTACCTACAAAATTTGGAATAAAATTGCTTGCTGTTATTACAGGTACAGGCGTCCCTTCTCATCCGTTCATTTCAATATTTAATTTTTACTTGTTGAAAACAAGTCGCGATATATCGGTCAATATATCGATATTATCGATTCTATATATCGATATATCAAACGTAATATATCGATAAATGAAATATATCGATATATCGTTGCCATCCTCACCCTTAAGTACTCGTAGGGAGCGAACGGTTTGTCCTGCAGAGCTCCGGGTGGTCTCAAAAATTGTTAGAAATTCGATACTATTTAAAATTGGTGAAAAAACTATACCTTTATTGTATCGAAAGCCACGTATCTTTGTATAAATAATGGACGTACAACCTCGTTCATAATCAAAATAGACAACGAATGAATTAATCTTTATTCAGAACAAAATCACACCAGCCCTCAAATCAAGCCACGTCACACAAATCTCACACCGGCCTATAATCACTATTCGAATGTCATGTTTTTTTTTTTTTTTTTTTTTTTTTTTTTTTAACTGAGCTAGAACAGGTATGAGGTGCAAAACCATGGCTCCAGCTTCCTGTTCTTAACGACCCAACTCTGCCAAAAATAGCTACTCGCTCAATTACCTCATCTCATTCTTGCAGCATCTTTGGAAAGAAAAAGGGGTTCAGCTGCAAAGAGCAATTTTTTTAAACCAAGAGGTTCATTTCCTCCGGTCTGGAAGACGACACCCACCTTCCCACCGAGGCATAATTGATAAAAACAGATCCGCCTCTGGCGATGAGCGTCTAATATATTCATAGTGCTAAATTACAAGGCACCGCCGTCCAAGGTCAGTTCCACACAGAGCGAAACCGCATTGAATCGCTGTTTCTTTTAGGGGAAGGTGATTTGGCCTTAAAGGTCCACAACCAAAACCATAGACCGTGTCACATAGGGTGACTCGCCCAATGAATGAACACTTAAGCTCTTAGTACACTAGCGACGAACTTTAATGTCTATAGTTCTTAAAGTTGCAGTACTACACTACTTGAATTTGTCTGATGTTGTTTAAAATTATATCAGGAACAAGAATAGCATGGGAGAAGACGAGAAAAGTTGATTTTTATAGCTAATTTTCCACAATAAAGGAGTTAATGTATTTCACCCCATGAATGAACACTATTTTCTAGTGAATGAACATTATAGTTCATATAGTTCATTCACTGGATAGGATAGTTATTTAAACAAGTTGAGGCAAACAATCAGCAGTTTAGTTGTTTCTTCACTTGGGAAGCCTCCATTCGATTTAAAACCGTGAAAAAACCCTCCAGCCAGTGAATGAACAGTCGTTCATTTACTGGTTGGAGGTCATATTTTAGCTCCCACAGTATGAACACCCAACAAAACATATCATAATCAAAAAAATCCCCTTCTACCCAATTAGTTCTCTCTAGAAAAACATATCAGCTACAATAATAAAGCATGACATTGACTAATTTAGCATTTTACTTACCTCTAAACACTAATCCCCACGTAATGGCCAACTCCAGTTGTTACCCCCAGAGACGTTCTTGGAGACCTGTTGATAACATCAAAACCGAAGAAGATGGCAGACTTCTTTTTATCTACTGCTTCACCCTGCTATATAATATATATTATGATAATATATAAAGGCACATAACTAATGATAATAACTGCGCTAACGTAACTCCAAAGACTCCCTTCTTCCTTTCGCCCCGAATGAAATCATTACTGTAACCATTCTTCAGTGCAACTCCTACTAATTACTTTTTTGTTCCTGACCACCATTAACCCCTTACGACTCTTAAATTTCGTCTATGGCCCCTTTTGAACCCTCGTGGCCCATCAATTTACTTCAAACAACAACTCATCAACCCTACGTAATCCACCAACTCTTCAAACCACCAATATGACCCTCTATAGCTATCTCCTCCAATAACTAACAATAACCCATCATACCTCACTAGTTTACCAATAGCCCTCCTAGGACTCATAAAGGGGGATTATGGCACATAACTGCCTTATTACTCATCAATTCTTCTCCATATTTTCAATTTTTAATTCTCTAAAGTGGATTGGATTGGAATAAGGTGAATTAAATGGCCTACTTTTCTTAGGAATCGGGGGGAAAATCCCTCTAAAAATTCCTACAGCCTGCTTACAAATTCTTGAAAAAACGTAATGCTAATCCTTAACCTACAACTGCACCGTATCCTCCTCTGAATGGGCTAAAAGAAGCTGCTAAAGCCCTTGAAATACCGCGTATTATATCAATAGCTTCCCGACTAGATCTCTAGAAAGGCCGTTACCTTCTGAGTCAATGACTTTCAGTTGAACCCGATGTTCCACATACGGAAGAGATGCGGGCGAAAACTGGATCAGTAAACTCGAACCCCGCGTTTCTGCGAGTTTCTTCGTAATCATGACCGACTAATGCACAACGTGATTCATTTAAAATGCGTAACAAGGCACCATTAACATTAATACTCGACAAGTTCTCTGAATAATTGGGTCCGACCCATTTGTCAGTGCAGTGTACACAGTTGGTACAAAATGCAGCAACGGCACGAAGTCTCCTGAAGATGGAAATGAGTTAGTGACAACGGGACTACTTCATTGGAACTCTGTTCATTATTCATCGAACTCAATATTCAAATCGTTTCGGAAACAGCTCTGCAAGAAGCCAGGAATATATTTTATTTAACGTGAATTTATGTTCTGAGCTGAAGGTCAGTGGAAATTTTCGGCACCAAAAAGATTGACGGTCTCAGTCGGTCGCCGTTCGTTCCTCGCTAAGGGTTATTATTTCCCTAAATTACAGGAATTGAAATGAATGAATATATTTCGGAACCTGAATTAGGCTTTAATCGACAAAGAACGAACAATGAATGGAAATATGAAAATGTTGAAACTAAGGAGAGGAGCGTCGTAGTAACCGCTAACATAAGATAGAGTTGTAATAATATCACAGGCTCATACTTTAAAAGTTGTATACAAATTTGAAATTTTCGAGGATTTTTGAGATTCATTAGTGCAGCAGTTTGGGGAATTAAAAAACTAAAAGATTCCCGCTGGAATCATCAAAATCGATGAATGGGCCAGAGAAAAATAGGAAAAACTTAAATGAATAAACGGGTTTTCCCATTTTTATCCGGCAATTATTCTTCAAAAATCCTTGAAAATGTCAAATTTAAGTACAACTTTTAAAGTTTGAGCCCCTGTAATTTAGGGGAATACTAACCAGTAACGAGGATCGAACGGCGGCCGACTGAGACCCCCTTAAGGCTAAATGAGACGGGGGTCTAGTATGATTCTGAGATGAGAGATGGCACTAGTGTCGCCCCATACTTTCATCTGGTTTATCTAAGCTTGAAAAATCGTTATTTTCAAATCTAACCATATGAATGTTATCAGAACAAGAAAATCTTACAAGCCATCATCCAACATATTACCAACAAAAAAAAATTTTTAAAATATTTTTTGAAGTTTCATTTAATAATTGAAGTATGTTTTTAATTCAAAAAATCGAATACATCCCGTGTTTGGAAACTATACTACTGTATGTTGGAATTATCACAAAACAATTTGTGTGAAAATTAGAGGCCGAAAGCGAAAAATTGGACTTAAAAATGTGGCCTGGGAAGACTAGATGGAATTTGCAGGGGAACCCCACATTTCCTAGCAGCTAATCCCGCCCACCCGCCGTGGAGACACTTGTGAACTACGAGCGACCATTCATCTCAGCTTGTCCGACCATCACGCTGCTCACCCTTCAATGAGTCCTATACCTGTAGATAGGCTATTTATATTTTGAATGACAATATAACAGGAGGTTGTATTGTGCCGATAAAAATATTCCTCGTAACTAGGATGGAATTCAAAATGGAGCCTCATCGGGACTGCTGAGTACGAATGGCAAGGTGACGTGACTAATTTGCTGAGTGACCCTGCAGGGACAAATTTTGTTCAAACTTGACCCGCCAGGCTGTAATTCAAAATACATCCTTTGTAGGAATTCCGATAGAGAAGAAGATGATGACTCTCCCTTGTCAGCTGAGTGAGCCCTCGAAATCTAATTCCTTTCCTACTCATTTCAAGATAGAAATATGAATCTTAAAATCGAAATGAAGCTTCTGTGGAACAATTTAGTGAGACGGGAGAGTTCATACCTTGACCTATAATCTGCTGAGTTACCCTGCAGGGTTAAAGTTCGTTTAAACTTGACCTTCCAGGCAGGAATTCGAAATACAACCTTTCTAGGAATGTTGAGTGAAAAGGAATATGTGATGACTCTGACCTATAAGCCCTATACCTATATATAAGCCCCGAAATTGATATAGTGCCCATTTCAAAAGGAGATGGAATTCGAAATTGTGTTTTCTTCACAATTCCTCTTTGCGAATTTTTCATTCTCTAATCATCTCAAAATGTTTAAAAATTTAAAAATTATTTCGAGTGTTGATTATGGATCCGTCTTGTGAGGTCTAGTCGTTATTGTGTGATTCTCGTGTAAGACATAGATGGATGTTTGGCGTTTTTTTATCACGAAACCCATCAATCTCTTGTTCAACTCCGGCGGCAAATCACTCCCTTCTTTGGACTAATTTTACATGGCCGAAGGGTTCCACGTGATTCATCATCCTTCCTACCGAAATTACCTAATGATTTCCGGTTTCTCCCAAGCGGAATTTCATATAAAATCGTCAGCCAAGATGGCCAGTGTTGCTTCCTCGCGAAGAATACCATAAAATGATGGATTGATCAGAGAACTAATAAGTGCCTGAATTTTTTTATTCATATGAATATCAATTTTTGATTTATACACAACATCACAGTGTTGAATTCACCCTAGTTTATGTCAATTTTTTAACCCTTAATATCCTGAGGTATCTTTTCGGAAGTCCGATTTCTACCTGCAATATTTTCTCCACTTTTAAACCTAATTTGACAGCCGTTGACTGTCTTGATACTCCAACTATCTCCAACAACTATCAATCTCCAAACGTAATGATACAAACATAATAGCTCAAACAAATAATAATAATAATTCTCGAGTTGACAGGCTATAGTAGAGCCTTCCAGGTGTCTTCTACCCTCATTTCTCACCTTGTAGGCTATTAGTGGGGTTTCCTTGTCAGAGATGACGATACTAAGGCAGCACCAATCCCTCTATGAAGTGAACCTTCCCCACCTTATTCTTTGGTTCTTTACTTTATGAGAAATAACAGACCCCAACATCTCACCAAGGATTTTTACAAGTTTCTTTCTTCAACTGCAACAAAAGTGGGTTTATAGATACATTCTGCTCACGCAAATAGCGCTAGTGTGACCCTTGGAAAGATCATTCTAGAGCTGACAGACTGTAATAAGTACATGTAGGCCTTTGAAGAACCTCCTACTCAAATATTCTATAAATTTGTCAAAATACATCTAAATTTTTAACAAGTGGGAAATTAAGGGTTAAGATAATTTGCTATCCTCTGAGAATCGTCTTGCAATGATATCCATCAGCAACTATTCTGGATCCAACTAGGAACAACATCGGGCGATTACATCTTGGGAAATCGATGTTGAAGGAAATGAATATTATTCTCTTCCCTCCTGCCTTCACTTATTTCAAAATTTCTCATTCCGTAGCCTCGGGTCTAGGATACGAGTGTATCCTTAACGTTCTCTTATCCTCACAGTTTTCCTATAATTTCTTGCTCTCTTTCCTTCACTTCTTCTTCTCCCAGATCGGATTTGTGAGTGATAAAGTCACATTTTGACGCGGATTTGAATAATAGCAGGGGTTATTTCCTAAAATTTGTTCTGGCTTCAACTTCTTTACTAACTGCCGAATATGGGCTACACTCCCCAACTTACCTTTATGAGCTAGACCCCAACTTTCGAAGGTTTCGACCCTAACTTCTTTCTGTGGGGTAGACCTCAATCATTCGTTTTACAAATAATCCATGTTCTGATGAACTTGCGTGAACCGAGGTATTTTTACTTTCCTGTAAATCCAAGAGCACTGCATATTTAGTTCACACTTCACACAAAAAAAAATTACAAATATGCCGCTGATATTGAATCAATGCACAGTCCCATATTCCAACTCAGCTAAGTATCTGGGAATGACACTAGATACGAAGCTGAAGAGGAAAGAACACGTCAAAAAGAAAAAGGAACAGCTAACAATCAAATTCAGAAAACTGTATTGGCTCCTGGGCCGACATTCACACCTTAGCTTACACAACAAAGTGCTGTTAAGTACAAAAGTATTGGCATAAGTACAAAACAGTACTTATGCCAATTTGAGCTATGGTATACAGCTATGGGGATGTACAGCTAAAAGTAACATGAAAATTATTCAAACATTCCAAAATAAGATACTGAGAAGTATTGTGAATGCTCCGTGGTACGTTTGTAATGATAACCTCCACAAGGACCTCAAAATTGAGACTATTAGCGAGGTAGCAAAAAGATACGCGAGAAACTACGAAAAGAGGCTTCACGCACACACAAACCCAAAAGCCATCCAGCTTCTGGACGACACTCAAGAAATCCGACGTCTAAAAAGGACCAAGCCACTGGACCTTGGATGCTGAAGTGCAACTTTGATGTAGTGAAAGTCATTGGACTAACACTTGCATGAGAAATGCGTAATATATATGTGAAGTAAATATCTAGATAGTTACTGTTCGCAGATAGAAAGAATGCGGTTGGCCAATTTCCCGAAGGGTATACCTTCTAACATAGACGACTACCTGTTCCAAAATCTTCCTAGCTAAGTTAGGTAGCCTGTTAAGTCAGGCTGGGGAAAGGCCCGAGCCTCAGTAATCGTAATCTAAGCTCGAGTCATAATAAGGTAGAGAGCCCCTCCACTCAGCCAATTGTTAGAAAGGATTTTTGCTTCCTCACTACCGAAGGTAGAGAAGCTTTGTATTCGTGAAAGAAGTGAAAAAAAAAATGTCCTCCAAAATCAAAATTTCCACTTGCTTTTTGCGTTTTAGAGCTTCCCGAACAATTTTGGTTCCGTGTCTGTCTGTCTGTCGGTCTGTCTGTGGTCAATTCTTGTCCCGGGCAAAACTGTACTAACCTGTGGTCCGATTTTGATGAAATTTTCAGGGATTGTGCGGGTTAGGTCCTAGACGGTCCCCTATCAATTTCAGCACCTTCGGACCAATAGGAGCGAGTGCGCATGCGCAAACGTGAATTTCCTGGAACCTCGGTTTCTCGGTTTCTAATGAACCGATTTCGCTCAAATTTGGAGGTTAGTTAGGGACTAACTTCTAAGAGACACCCTATAAGTTTCAATCAAATTGGTCAAGCAATAGCCGCTGCGCATGCGCGAACTCTTTGAATCATAATTTTTTCGCCAACTGATTCTATACGTCCATGTTACAATGAGTGAGGAAGCTATACTGCCCACCCAACTTGGCAGACGTTTTTTTCTATAATAAATCAATCCTTTCACTTCATCATTGGTCGGTAGTCAGCAACCCTCGGTCTCATTTTCCCTGGCTTGAGTGGCAGGTAGAAGGACGATGTTTTTGGAATTGTAATACACACGGACATCTCACCAAACCATCCGCATTCTTTCAATCTGCAAACAGTACTTGATGTACAATACCTCAAATGTAACTAGTTGATATATTGACAAATAAACGATCTTAAAAAAACAACACTCCACGGAGAGCAGTTGTGAAACATTGAGCTGGAATCAGCTCAGCCGAGCCTTAGCAAATTTCTATTCTGCTCATCTTATGACGATGAGCTCTAGTGGGTAGAGTTATGATCATTCCAGCATTCCAAGCATCAATCAACACAGTAAAGCAATAAACAAACTTCACTGCCATTCACCTCATAAATTGAGCAGTTAAATTTCAAAAAAATTGATCAAATCTGCAGTCATTCAATGATTAAAGACCCAGTCAAAATCGTCCTCACACATTTGTGCAAATGTATCGTACATCAACGGATAGCATATCATGGAATTTTTTACTGTAGAGAAGAGTCTCTATTATCCAAACTTCGCAGTACACTGTCAGAGCCTCCTCTCGAACCGAACTAACAGCAGGATGATTAGCTTTGGACCTCCCTGGGAGTCTCTTGAGTTGTGCGATGTCACCAGGTCGCCCGGAGGTCCGAGACCTGACGATTTCTGGATTCGACCGATCGACCAAACGGCCGGATATCCCACCAGTCCTTTCACACCTTCGGGCCATCGCCGCCCACGCACTAGGCCGTTTTCGACACCGCGAAGGAAAATTATGACCGGTGAAATGTGGGCGGCTTTTTCGATTCGGGAGTGTTGTTGGTACCCACTTTCTTCGAAGGCGAGCTTTATTGCATTTCACGCCGAGTCCATCTGGCCTCAACTAGTCAATGAATTCAGAATATTTTAAAATTGGTGTTGCAGATGTTGGCCCCGCTAGAAAATTACATTCGAATCGAACTATCTGTTTCTCACTACCGACACAGTCGAACAAGAGGTCCTTGAAATTACACGGTTAGAAAACAAAATTCACTCATAATAACATTGTAATAAGTTTGAAAATATCACCAATAGTCTGCGGAAAACTTCATCAGTGAGATCAAAACCATCGTCACTTGAGCCAATTGGAAACTCAAATAATTCAAATTCCAATTATGTTATTAGGCATTTTACAAATGTACAAATGAATTTTTTATGTGTTGTGTAACACATAGTGCATTAACAATAGTCAACATAAATATTAAACAATGGCTAACAAATTAATATAACAAGTGATAATACTAGGACAGGTAACGTAGGTAATTAGAAAAAAAGCTGCAAATTATTACACAATGGTTTTTTTTATTTTTATATTGATCACTAGTCTGCAAAGACACCAACCATCCAACATGAAGAAAAACATCGATCGTACTTCAGTCAGCTATAATTTGAACGGAGATTAGGCCTCTTTTGCGATTCACACTCGTGTTTCTAATTTATCGTAGAAGAACCCTTAAATTCTCGTAGGGAGCGAACGGTTTGTCTTACAGAGCTCCGCGTGGTCTCAAAAAATTCTAAAAATCCAATTCTATCTTAAATTGATGGAAAAACAATACCTTTATATCGAAATTTTTTGAGTTAGGACGTTTTCAAAATTTATTTTTGAACCCTTAGAGTGACCCACATCAACCAAAATCTTCGGGGTACAACTAGACCCCGAATGGAGCCTACATACCAAATTTCATCAAAATCGGTCTATGCTAAGTGGCAAAAGTGCCGCGTACGGCGGACGGACGGCCAAATTTTTATTCGATTTTTGGATTCTACGTACCTAACCAACAAATTTTGTGGCGTTTAAAAAAAAATTTCTTGGTCGATTCCAAAGATTCATTATTGAAAATAATAAACCAAAAGGGGAAAGAAGAAAAGTAATGAGACAACTCCAAGACACAAAGGCAGCGGAGCCAGGCAGGGGGTACCCAGCCGGGCCCCACCCACCATGGCGGCTCCCAGACCGTATACCCAAGTGGGAAATTTAAATAAGGATAAGGTTCTTAGCATCTAAACCAATATTTTTGGTTGATAATGGTGGGCGAATTTTTAGATTGTTTCCTTGCCAAGTTTAGACGGAAACTAGCTGGGCATTTCCATACAATTAAGAATTTGCATCGTTTTAACATGACGTTAACTCGGGGTTCCGTATAACTTGGGGCAGCAACAAGTGTGGTGGTATATCATGAACATTTTCTTCAAAATTTGGCTAAAATCAAGTTTACTGTTGCTCACAAGCTGCCAATGGTCGGACGAAAAAAATATTCATGCGCGAACCTTCACCAATCCCGAAAATTTCATCAAAATAAGACTAAGATTTCGCATGGTTTTGCAAATAAATTGACCAAATATAGACTCAGAATTGAAATTAAGGTCTAAAACACAAAATTCGATGGAAAATCACCATTATTGGAGTTATTCTGAAATTCTGTTTTCTTGCTGCTCGAATCGTCGTCGAAAATAAAAAATATAATCTGTGCCCTCTAAAATCAGAATTTTCTCTCATCTTTTTCTTCATCAGGTCCTCTGTGTTGGTTTCTACACCTACAAATTTGAATTTCTTGAATTAGGCATATGTTTGCTTGCATTCAGCCATTAAGCATTAACAATCTAGCACGCATTGTAAAATCATGAACTGGAAGGAACTGCGACAATAAACACAGTATCTTTCGTAGCTTCGTTTAGTTTGTTTTCTAATACACTCACCTCGAAGACGAGCAGGGGCGAAGAAGGAGCACGTCATAAAAACGTCTGCCAAGTGTGTCTGGCACATGGCTTCCTCGTATTCATAACCCGATTGTATCGATGATACGATGCATAGAAGTTATTCTCAAAACACCAATCTCTAAGTACCTTGCACTACCTTCATAGGGGACCATTTACACGCCAATCTGAACAATCCTGAGAAATTTCGTAGAAATCGAATGGAAAATGTAGAACTTGTGAGTGTTACAAGGAATTGACGTTTGCGCATACGCAATGGCTACCATCAGTCTGGGGACAATTATTATCATAGGGGACCATCTACAATCGAATTCGCATATTCCCTGAAAATTTCATCGAAATCGGACAATAACTTCGTATAGTTATGCCGGTTACAAGGATTTCATGACAGACAGACAGACACGGAACCAAAATCGTTCAGGAAGGTAAAACGCGAGTGGAAATTTCGATTTTGTAGAACTTTTTTTTAACCTTGAAAAGTGAAAACAAGGCTTCCGCTACCTCGCAAAAAATATTAATAATCAAAGAACTTACCCGACCCCGACCTTGGGTGGTGATATCACGGAGTTGACCTACTGAGATGCCCAACTCAAATTCGTGGCACTTTTCCCGCTACCTCGCTCAAGACAAGTTTGCAGCCGTTGATTGCCACTCCTTTTAGCTCCGACACAGCATGCAGCAAATCATATTGATCATACTTCTTCGTATCTTGGCTCGCCAGGTCTGCTCCGCATCCAGCAGGAAATACGCTGTAGACTTGGTATAGTGTACTCTGCGTACCCACCGGTTGATCAACGTTACTTTTTTAACGATCAACGTTACAACGGCATTTTTCTATGGATCGTAACTGCCTACCATTCAATAAACTAAAACCTGTTTTAAGGTACGAATTCCGCTTTTGTCACCTCAATTTGAAACCAAACTCCTAAATCGAACTCAAGTGGTTCACCCAACAGTTAGGGAGATCGAAGCTAAAACTGTATCATTGAAAAATCGTTCAACTTCAGTTCGGGTCGAAGATGGATCTGCCCAACAAAAAGGCCAACTACTGCTATAAATCGCTAACCCTCTCAGAATTCAATTTACGCCTTAGAACGTGACACTAATCTCGGGGGTCATGAATAACCCATAATTTTTCTTACGTGGGAATTAATGGCAGTTTTGCGTGAGATATATAGTGAGTTACGTGGTGGATATATCGGAGGTGGGTCCAGACAGACACGAACTGACTGTGGATTTGACGTTTCAAGTGAAAATAAGTCAGGTAGACATTAATGAAATTACGTACGCTAAATTTGAACGGAAAGATGTATGGAAGCCATTTTTTCATGTGCCTCGCCAACTCGCTCTAACAGTCTGAAAATGATTTGATAGATAATTCACTGTGTTGATGCCAATCAACATCGTACGAGAAAAGTAATAGCCAATATATATCCATCCAAGATAATAACGCCAACGAGTGAATATCGTTTAGGGACG
Organism: Apolygus lucorum; assembly: GCA_009739505.2. Taxonomy (NCBI): domain Eukaryota; kingdom Metazoa; phylum Arthropoda; class Insecta; order Hemiptera; family Miridae; genus Apolygus; species Apolygus lucorum. Next base: position 64,033,835 of record CM019181.2, on the reverse strand, counting down.
TTTAAAATTGTCTCCTGAACTCCTTTGTAAGAGAAAGATAGATCAAAATCTCAGTGATCAACAACAACAATGTCAAAGTTGAGTAGGTACTACTTACAGGTTGCACGCAATTCAGGACGTATTTACTTTATATTTATACATGTTTCAAGTATGATATCTATCCGTGGGGTCATTGTCTAGCGGGATCTGTCTGTGTTGAGGTAGTCTTGCACATCACAATGCAGACGACTTTTGTAGCACTCGCTGAATTTTAGAGGCTACGTAATTGATGTCTATCTGTCACAAGCTGTCTGAACGGCCCTTGCATTGTAGTACGAAGGTACCTAGAAGTTTGTAGTGATCTGAACCAACATGCTGTGAATAGTCAGAGACAGACTGTTTATTAGAAAGAGTTTCGAACCTGGGTCCCATCATTTGGCTGTTAAGGCTACCATTAAAAGTGGAAAAGAATATGAGTATCATAGCAATAAAAAATGCGTTACATATCGGCGGCACCACTCCACAACCACGAATCAGCAAAATCGTCTTGAGTTCATTTCATCGTGATTATTTAGGAAAAATTCCTGGGTGGGACTAAGTACAGATCGAATAGAGATGGGGAAGTGCAGAAAGTACAGTCAATTCGAGCCATGGGGTGTAACTTTGAACCACTTAACTTTTATCACTTCATTTAACGCCTAAAATTTTATAAAAATGTGTAGTCCCTCAGCTGACTGTATTATATTAGTTCAAGCGATTATCAGTGCCCACTTTTGATAGCCAGTTTTCGTTTAGTTATTAGGAATCATCTGAATTATTAATGTTAATAGCATAATAATAATATTATTATGTTAATAATAATAATATTATGAAATTATAATGTTATTATGAAATTATCTGCTCCTAAGGTACGTGTAACATTTTGATTCCATGGTTACTATTTGTATTTCTAGTTTTAGGATAACTTGCGAGTAGATTTAATCTTCATTTTCCAGACGAACTAATGTGAAACTTTGAAGCCACCTCCAAAATGAGGTAAAATCAGGGCAACTTTGATCCGGTGCAAAGTTGGCCATTGATGTTTAGGACGCATAAATCACGTTCACTTTTGGTTTATTATTTTCAATAATGAACCTTTGGAATCGACCAAGAAAAAAAAGTTCGCTCCCTACGAGAATTTAAGGGTTGGACGTACGATAAATCAGAAACACGAGTGTGAATCGTAAAAGAGGCCTAATCTCCGTTCAAATTAAAGCTGACCGAAATGCAATTGATGTTTTTCTTCATGTTGGATGGTTGCCTTGCAGACGAGTGATCTATATAGAAAAATAACAAACCGTTGTGTAATAATTTGCAGCGTTTTCTCCTATGAAATCAAACCTCAGGTCCAACATTGCATCAGGTGGAGCAATATTGCTGCGACATCGGACGGATTTCCACATTTATTTTTTCCGTGATCTAATCGGTTTTTTTTTTTTCTTTTGTGAGGATAGGAGTAGACAGTCTAGTATTTTGTTGATGAAAGAAAGAAATAAAATGATAGGGAAATTGGTGTTTTGAGAGGAAATCGTCCAGGCTCTTTCTGGACTCAGAATCAAGCCGAGATGCCTATGAGAAACCACCCCACCCCTACTGAGTTACGACTCAATTGACTCTATTGAGTACGCTCAATGTGTGCCAAATTTAATCTACTTTCACTGATGAAAGGTACTTTTGCCTAAATGTCAATGAAGCATTCGAAATTTAGCAGTTTACAGACAAAAAATAGAGGTGGTTCAAAGTTACCCTGAATGCCTGGGTAACTTTGAACCACCCTAAAAACAAGGATTTCGAGTATTTAACAGAAAGTTTCAATTTGGACCAATTACTGTCCGTTTTCGACATAAAAGGCCGGTAAAATGGAATTTCAACTCAATGCGAAGCCAAAATCATCAAAAAGTGTTTCAAAGTTACACCAATTGACTTTACTACGTATTGCAAACCACTACGATCGTGCAGATTCGCGGTTATGGCCGTGGATAGACTTATTATTTGAAGAGGTTGAAAGATGCCCATCTGGAGGAGATTGGTAGATCTCAACTGTGATAAACCAACCACAGGCTGGCAATATCAATTTTATCAAAGCCTCCATATTGATGTGGTAGAGAAGAAGTTCGCTGGTCGCTGGCTCAGGGTGTTTTTATAATGAAAGCACATCTTAGTTGTCTGATTTACAAGTGATTTTCAGATTTATCACCCATAAAGTACTTAAAACTAAAAAACGTCTGCCAAGTGGGTGTAGCACATAGCTTCCTCGTATCCATAACCCGATTATATAGCTGATCCGATGCATAGTAGTTAATCTCAAAACACCAATCTCTAAGTACCTTTCACTACCCTCATAGGAGACCATCTACACGCTAATCTGGACAATCCTAGAAAATTTCATCAAATTCGGATGAAAAATGTAAATGTTATTACTGTTACAAGGATTTTACGTATGCGCATGCGCAGAGGTTTCTGTGAATTTTAAAGCCTTGATTTTCATTGGGACCATCTACAACGTGATCCGCATAATCCCTGAAAATTTCATTTAAATCGGGTAGAAAATGTGGAAGTTATGGCTGTTACAAGGAATTCACGTTTGCGCATGCGCAGCGGCTACTATCAGTCCGAGAGTACTGATTTTCATAGGGGACCATTTACAACCTAACCTGCACAATCCCTGAAGATTTCATAGAAATCGGACAATAACTTTGTATAGTTATGCGCGTTACAAGGAATTCATGACAGACACACAGACAGACAGACACGGAACCAAAATTGTTCAGAAAGGTCTGAAACGCAAAACGCGAGTGAAAATTTTGTCTACCTTGGTAGACTCGGAAGCAAAAAGATTAATGTTTTATTAGAAAAAATTTTTAAACAAGAGATATTTTTAATAAAAGTTGTACACTCCTGGGTGTGGACTAAGGGATAATATCATGAACCATCACATATTATTTCTATTTCTAATATCTATTGTAAATCAAACCTCAACACATCGGACAATGTCGTAAACAAAACCAATACGAAGCTCCAAGATTACTTTTCTCGATTATACAGCTTTCTATATATTTTATAAGCAATTGCTACACCTCAAAACCGGTTTGAAAGGTTGTATCGTCAATTATAAACCTACGGTATGATAATATTCTTCCCGAGGAAAGAAAATCGATTGTGCATTTGTGAGAATGCGATCAGAGGAGCGAGTCTTCGGAATTGCGATTCACACCCACCTACAGAAGTCGCGACCGATAATATCCGAGTAAATGCGAGTTTGATGAATAAATAAAGCTGCAGCGAGAAGGGGATGATGTTTATTGGTTGAAGCGGTCATTTTAGTTCGACTGTATGATGAACTGTTTTTGCCTTCCTCACTACCGATGGTAGGGAAGACTTGTGTATTACCTATTGATGTAAAATTTCAAAATAATTGCCGTTCTCCTGAATACAATGATGGTGCTGGGAATTAGAGTTCTTCAATGAGGGACTCTTTCCCTGTGACGTCATACGGTCCATGTAACCATGTACCGAGTATCCATAACACGTGATATATTGTTGCATTTAGCTAAAAAGCATATTGTATTTCGTTTCTGAATATTTTCTATTATGAAAATATTCCTACAATTTAATGTTCCCATTCGCATAACAAGTTCTTGCTTATAAGCTTTGAAATTGTGTAACTTCAATGCAGATTAGCTCAAGCCGAATCATGTAGTTGGTAACATTGTACGCGGTCATCAGCATTCAGCTGATTCCCGCTTGGCTTCTCTGGACTCGCCCCATTCCGATTCCAGCTCTCATTGCGACTAGCTTGTTTTCGTATCCTCATATTGCTTTCTTTGCTTTTGCATTTTCAATCATATTTCGATTCATTCAATGTCTTATTGAATTAACTAATAGGTATCAAATTAGAATCATAATTCGAGTCATTCAATATTCATTGAATAAACTAATATCAAATTTAAAGTCACTGTTTCGTCTACATATTTTCGATCCCCATCTCCAGACCTTCGTTCAACGATGAGTTCGTTTCATAATATGCTAAGCATGATAAATATGGTTCTTTGTGTTCACACCTTGTTTTAACTCAAGTTATTTAGTCGATTGGTGATCTCAAATAAGTAGCATCGCTCGTTGAAGCTTACAGCCGATAGATGGTTATCGTACTTTATTGAAGAATCTGTGGTAACCAGCAAGTCGACTAGAGGAGGCGAGCGCTTTCGATCATCATCATCCCCACACAGTAAAGACAGTTTTCCTGAAAAATTATTGGTCGATGATTCCTGTGGCGATCTTTTATTTTTTCATTTCCCTAGGTAGATTCACTAATGAATTTTGAAAATCCTTGAAATTTTCAAATTTAGATTCAATATCTTACTATTAGCATGGAACATGCTTTAACCATCATCTAACTGGGCAAAAACGTGACGAAACCGTGGGACGAAAGTAGCGCGGGATTTTGTAATGATTTTCACTTACAACCGACCTGTTTCTAGGGAAATGTATTACCGTTAGTTTTCATCATACGAAATACGTTCGCCACTCGTTGAAAAGCCCTCAATTTATGCGTAAATTATATACTGCCACAACAGACGTAAATATGGACGAAGCTGAGATAAACCTCTGATTTAAAAAGAACAGTAATCAACATTTGCGGTAAAAACCAACATCGATTTAGTGGATTGTATTGATGTTGTTCGTTGGCTTGGTTTTGGTTTATTATTTTCAATAATGAACCTTTGGAATCGACCAAGAAAAAAAAAATTTTAACACCCCCTCAAAATTTGATGGTTTACGTTTCAAGGTACGTAGAATCCAAAAATCGAATAAAAATTTGGCCGTCCGTCCGCCGTACGCCGTCCGCCGTACGCGGCACTTTTGCCACTTAGCATTGACCGATTTTAATGAAATTTGGTATGTAGGCTCCATTTGGGGTCTAGTTGTGCCCCGAAGCTTTTGGTTGATGTAGGTCACTCCTAAGGGTTCCAAAATCAATTTTGAAATTTTGAAAACGCCCTAACTCAAAAAGTTTCGATATAAAGGTATTGTTTTTCCTTCAATTTTGGATTCTATGGAATTTTTAGAATTTTCTGAGACTACGCGGAGCTCTGTAGGACAAACCGTTCGCTCCCTACGTAAATTTAAGGGTTTATATTGAAATATATATATATATATATAAATCAAAACACGAGTGTGAATCGAAAAAGAGGCCTAATCGCCGTTCAAATTAGAGCTGACCGAAAAGCGATCGATGGTTGGTGATTTTGATTTTTTTTTTTTGATTTTTTTTAATTTTTTTTTTATTTTGTTTTTTATTTATTTATTATTATTTTTTTTTTTTTTTTTTTTTGATTTTTTTCTTCATATTGGATGGTTGGTGATTTTGTAGACGAGTGATCTATATAAAAATAATAAACCGTTGTGTAATAATTTGCAGCGTTTTACGAATGTAATCAAAGGATCTTGAAACCTAGGCGAGATTTCGTTATGAACACGGGCTTTTAGTTGTGTGTGTCCTTCGACGCTTCAGATGTTTTCGATTTCTTAATAATAAGAATACCTTTGTTGTGATTGAGATTGCTTTACAAAGTAAAAGAACACAGCGAACGAACAAAACACGGCTAAAGCATGTTCCATGTTTCTTGAATTTTAGCCGAATGCTCTGAGCAGTAACCATTCGGGGGTCTAGGGGGCTTGCCGAGTTTTTACTTTTAGAATTTTACTTTTGGAATTAAACAATTGCCTGGGTGCAGAGATTATAAAAATAAGAAGAATTCCACAAGAAACATGAAAATTGGAAGATTATTTCCTGAGAAACTGGGGAAAAACCGTTGATGACAACTGGCCAGATATGAGAAGGCTGGTGGATGGGGGAGGCACTAGGGGTGGCGGGTGGGAATGTCGCTCGGTTCGTAAGAGATTAGACTAACCCGCAATGAGGAAGGAACGGCGAGAGAGACGGCTGAGACCCCCTTAAGGCTAAATGTCACGATGTTTTAGTGTGATTCTGAAATAGGAGATGGCAGCACCATCGAGCGCCAAATTTCGTTTACTCCTCAGTTGAGAACGGATCAAGATATTTTAGTTCTGCAAACGGATTTCTTTTCAAGATCACCGTAGAATTCCGGGTAATTGGTTCAGAAAGTGTGCAAAAATTTTTTGCACACAGTTCCAGCAAAAATTTGTTCAAATTTTGAACATTTTCAAAAAGTGGCCTTATAGCCACTTGCAGAACCTTCATCAGAATACGAATCCGTTTGCGGAATTTTTCTAACTTGATCATAGCCGTCGGATTCGCGTTTTTACGATATGGAGAGGGGCGAGGGGGGCGATCATGGACTGGGGGGGAGGGCGGCGATCAAACGCCCCGCCGCCCGCCCGACCATCACATTCATGTTTTGCTAGTCTGCACCCTTTGGTCTCTATTCCTTTTCCTGGCCTCCTAATAGGTAGCTACCATCAACATTTTCCTTTTCCAACTTCTCTGTCTTGAGGTTGATCGAATTGGGCGAAATTTCTATAAAAAGCTTATGAGAAAGATTCTGATAATGGTTAGGTATCATAATTATTGCAGCATGTTATACATATTATTGATTGATACTGGGGCGATGATTTTCATAGGGGATCGTCTACACCTCAACCCGCACAATACCCCTCACCAATCATCCCCGATTTTAATAAGATTTTTTTTCACCAGATGGCAGCACCGGCGATTGTAGCAAAAGGGGCAGTCGTAGTTCAAGTTTCTCTCTCCACCAGTCCAAGCGATTTTCATTTTGAAAACGGAAATGTACTCATTATTAGTTTCCAAATGGCGCTCTGCCATAATTTTCAAAATAAAATTGTAATTTCAATTTTATTCAGAATTTTAAAGTTCAAATTTTGAAAATCATTTCACATTTTTCAAAATCTGAGCATATAGCGCCAAACCTCTAACTCATCTGAGTACGAAAATATTTTTTTATTTGAAATTTATTGAATATTTTGGTCTTGAAGCGTCGACGGCGGCGTTTGAGCATGCGCTGAAGCCACAGTTGGTCCTTGGGTAAGGACCAACGAGGCTGCACAAAATCTGACAGTTTCGGGACGATCCAAATTTCATTGATCTGCTGCACAAATAAAAAGCTTTCTCCGGTAGAGAGGGAACGAAATGACCACAATTCAAGTTCACAAATATTATATTTATCATGAAAAACTTATTCAGTTACTGTTTAAATGATTGATATCCCACTGTAATCAATCACGGTTTTGAACAAGAAATCACATATATTGCACGTTCAACGGCTATCCATTAGGTATTACATGTCCTCCCACTTTTTGTGTGCGTTTCCAATGAAACCCCAGTCAGGAATGCAAGCCTTGATTGTATGTAGATCAGGTAGAACTAATAATACCCACCTTGTGCCGCATAGGCTGGTCAGAGTGAGTCGGCGGACTGATATACAAGATCAACTGGCATTCCCTTGTATAGAGTCGATCTCGTATGAATTCTCCAATAGCTCTTGGAAAATAAGGCTAGCCTTCCTCGGTGGCTCCCACAACAAGAAATGCAACTTTATCTCTCTTTAGTGAGAAGAAAAAATGCTGCAAATCATCGCCCGAAGGTTTATTATTTTCTGCATAAATCACCCTTCTGTATAGATCCCTCCCTACCAACCACAGCGACCTACTACCTACTAGGGCATTTTTGAAAATTTCAACCCCAACAGTAGGGGGATTCTGCTGGTTCTGGACCAGAGGTCACGAGGTCAGAATTTCTGAGAATTCGTCGGATTTTATTGAGAGGTGAGGACGATATCTAATTAGATACAACCAATTAGACCTAAAGTCACGAGGTCAGAATTTCTGAGAATTCGTTTGATTTTATTGACGGTCTAATTACGTAAGCTGATCGCTCATTTTATAGACACGTGGTTTTTTTTTAACCATCTCACCTATTTGTTCACTTTCTTGGTTAAATGCTGACAATGCAAAGGTCAGAAGACCACGATCATTCGAGAAAACCGTCGGTTTTATCAAGGATTGCGAAAGATATTTTTGCCAGTTTGACAAACAGGTGACATAAAGATCATGTGAATAATACAATACACAAACTGTTACAAACAAGCACGTCGTCGCTGCCACACAACACTGGCTAAGTGACATTTTGGCGATTTTCAGGTTTTGACGGTTTCTTAAGTAATTTTTCGTGCTGGATCGATTGGTGAAGTCGGTTTTTTGCTATTGGCAACACTGACCCCGCTATCACGAAAAAGGCAACACTGACTAAGTGATTTTAGTTCGGAAACAGTGGCTATCTACATGTTTTTAGCGAATTTTCAAAGAAAATGAAGCTATTGCAATGGCCTCAAAATTTTTAGAATCGACTTTTTCGAAAAATTTTCACACTGAAATCCGTTTTGGAACATTCTGAAACAATCCCTGAAGTTTTTCCAAAAATCATATGTATACATATATATATATATATGTGTGTCATTCCGGACGATAACTTGAGTAATTGTTTAAAAATTTTTTTTTAGTTTTTGCCAAAATGTTTGTAACAACAAACCATAGGTCAAGTTCGTTAACCAGCAATTTTGGACAATCCAAAGTGGTCCAAAATTCGAAAAAACTCCAAAAAAATGGGTTTTTTCCAGTTTTTTGTGGTTTTTACATTGAAAATCATGGTAATATATGGTATATTCGGATTCAGCACAAAATTTCTGATATGAATGCATTTTTCAAAAATGAAAATTGTCCAAAATTAAGAAAAGTTTGTAGCTATATATATATATAATGAATACGCGCGTATATTTGTTGTACCCAGAAATGGAGTAGCCGTGTGGGTACTCTATGAGTTCGTAGAGACGAGTAGAACATGAATATGGACTCCTAACGTCTTCAAAGCATACCCAGCAATAATTTGCAGCGTATTATTAGCGAATTTTCATGCAAAAATCATGTCGAAAAAAAAAAAAAAAAAAAGTCCTCGTTCAAATATTTTATCGACAACTGCCACCGATAGAAACGTTTAAAACCCAGTGTATTATTGAAAATTGCACGATTTTTTCGTACATATCGCGAATATAACTAAATGTTATCAAATTAATTACTTAGATGCGGTAACGCATGAAGGAGAAAAATGTGTGATAAACAAAAGGTGGCTTATTGTGACGAGGTTGGGAACATACGATCATGAACGCGATCTGTCGCACTCATCTTTAACTACGTCCTGGAGCTTCCACAATCAGAACGCTTCTCGGGCTCCCAGATTCAGCTTTCAGCCCAGTGATTTCACGTCTTCCAGGACGTCGATTATTGGTGTAAAAGTATGTAAAAAAAACATATATACATATATATAAACCAAGAATCGAAAAAAAAACTTTCTACAACAAATTGCAACACCATTGGTCCTTTTCTTAACCACACCTTAAACTGAATGATTTCTTTGAAAATTCGCTCATTAATTCATGCTGCATGAATGGACTTTTTTACCTTACAATCTCCTACCTCGTGTGACCACGCCATTGGTTTTCATGATGATTAAATCGAATAATTTCTAATTTTTCACTCATTTCGGGAAGAATGAAGTTCGATTATCAATATTTGAGCATTGATTTCATTAAATTCGGTTGAAACATTTGGTTTTGAGGTGATAAAAGTTTTTAGTGCAGATAGCTTATGTTGTTGTGCACTCTTGATGTAGTTAGCCTCTGTTATTTAAAACCAGTTTTTTCGCTCTCCTGAAAAGTTGGCAAAAATCAGATAGCCAGTGTTGCTGTGGCAGCGACGACGTAATGCATAAATAATATGCATGTTATTAGAATAATTAGGGAAGGTAGAAAAATATCTCGACACGTTCAGTGAAGCTGAATTTTTCATCACTACTGACAAAAATATTAAGGCTCATAAAAAGAAACTCGAAAATAGTCAGGGAGATCAGCAAGTGAGCTATCCTTAGTTAGGTTGACAAGGTAGCGATGGAAAGCAAAAAGAGTGGAATAGGTCCCTATATTGTTCACCAGTGTTCATTAATTTAATTTCAATCTTATACTTTATCACGAGAGGTTGCTAGTTGGACGATAATGAGGAGTCTAAGGGGTTATCTATATCCTAGGCACGCGTCTTTAGGATTAGTAGGCTTTATCTTATCAGTTCGGATGGACGGGATGAAATTAGCTTCCTCACCTCTCAATAAAATCCGACGAATTCTCGGAAATTCTGACCTCTTGACCTCTGGTCCAGAACCAGCAGAATCCCCCTACTCCCAACCACCAACCAAATGGAAATGAAGCGTTAAAATTTTCAAAAATGTGCTAGTAGGTAGTAGCTACCTATGGTTGGTAGGGAGGGATCTATACAGAAAATAATAAACCATTGGGCAACGATTTGCAGCGTTTTTTGACATGGATATGTCTTAGTTCTGGGGGTCATTCCAAAATTTTCGACACACAAAACAATGCAACGTTTTTTTTGATGCTGTTGAACGCAGGAAGCTGAAATTTGAGAGGCAGGGTCAATCGATACATACTTCTATACATCATCAAAGTTGATGATCACTGATCAGCTGAGTGAGCTCCAAGGCCATTTCCTCTCCTGTTGAACGCAGGAACCTGAAATTTGAGAGGGCGGGTCAATGGAGAATGCTGAAGGCGCCTGAGTGGTCATTGATCAGCTGAGTGAGCTCATCATTTAAATTGCCATGTACAGATGTATCTGCATGCAGTGTAGATACTTTTTTCTTACCTACCAACTTTTTTTTACCTATTTTTTACCTACCAACCATTGGTACTACCTACCACACCATACTGCCTTCACACCTTCACAATCAAGTTTATTAGAAAGAAATAATTACCACCTAGAGTAGTTATACCACTTCGTGTAATTTCCCAAAGAGCTCATTTAAATAAGCCATTCAAGTTTAACCGTTTTTCAGGTACATTATTTTTTATTCTGCACCACAGCAGGTAATAATTTACGTGTGCACAATTAAATCTTGATGTTTTCAGAATCGGGTGAACATCCGAGCCCTTTTGGGAGTTGAATAGAGACTAACAATGGGTTAAAAGCCAGTTGGACGATTAGCGGAGGCTAGCCGTCTGACCGTCTGGTCAGAAAAACCTGCACAACAATGAAACCTCATGAATGTTTTAGAAAACTCCTCTCGCCTGCTGTGAAACACAAAAAAAAGTTGAATTTTTGAGATTTGCGTCTTTTGGAATGGCGTCACCCGTTGCTTACTTCTTCATAGGATATTGTTGAAAGCACCGACGATGGGCTTACAGTGCTGAGTTTGAATAGGCAGACTGAGGCGAATAAACCTCTCGACTATTTCCTTCAAGTGTGTATTCTTTTTTCTGTCAAGATATCCATTATATTTGCGTTGAATACTTAAATCCTTATTTCGAATTTCTGTTTTCATGGTTGAATGGCCCTTTGAGTACGAGCATTTCAATGTATTATCAATCATACACAGTTATATTTGACTGAGGAAATCTGGATAACCTGCCGAAAGTGCGCAATCCAGCTACTAAACCACGCCTCTTGTGAATTGTCGTCATGTAGTTTTGTGCTCTTTTATCTTACTAAAGTCATATTTCTACATATTTATATGACAGAAAGGGCGTATTCACTAATCATAACTTGACATTATCACACCACTTGCATTGCTCTACAATAGCATTACGATTGAATTTAACTCATCAAACATTACTAGACCGACGCGAGGTTCTCCCGAACTGCCTGTCCCCCTCTCGATACATCGATACACTCGTCCAGTATCGATAGCTGATTCAATAGGCTTCTCGTTCATTCGATCCATCGAGAAGCCGATTCAGATATCTTATTATATTTTGGTAGCGCCTAATTTGAATACTGGCGATGCCGCCGACCTTGAGTGATGTAGTGGAGTCATTAGACCCTGTGTAAAGTTCTAGAAATACCTCATGTCTGAAGAATCTTGATGCCTTGAGCTCCCAAGTCACCCTAAGTACCAACTGAAGTCTGGCTTAAATATGGTTTTGTCGATGAAAACTTTTGAGCACCGATACATCCAAGATCAGGCATCAATAGTCACAGAAGGAGACCACAGAATACAGCAAACTCAGCTTGATTTCGGACCTGCCCTGAACGATCGAAAAATTTTGCACTCTAACCAGCTTCCACCTTGTGCGTTCCAAAATCTGCCTGGGACCCTAATAATGTGACCTTGAATATTGGTTCTTATTGGTTGAGAAATGGGTCAATTGTAAGCTGGAGCGATAGGAGAGGAAATTTTATGTTATTAAACTTGGTAAAGGATCTCGCTAAGTGGAGGCTTATGGAGGAGAGAGGTTCATTTGGTTTCATAATGGTTGTTTGGAATTTACGATTAATAGACTATCAACTTTGAACTCAGCATTTTCAAGGATGCCACGTGTGGAGAAGATTTGATCGGCTGTTGATGTATTGTTGCCAAAATCACACTGGTAATCACCGAGAATGTTTTCTTTGTAAGTGGGTAGCCTTGAAGCGATGACATCAATATGACGTTATAAATTACCGAATTGTAAGTATCAGCCTATCAATAGACTAAGGACTACCCAACCAAGTTTGAACAAATTGAGACGGTTTAAATATTGCAAGGGCTCGTTGGAAAAATCCTTAGGTGGTAAATCCCGTGGATTGAAAATTGAGGCTCGGTTTTTCAAAAGGGTACAAATTTTAAAAAGTGAATTTCCAGAAATCGAAAAAAACGTTTAAACCCTTTGCATAGATATAATGAGTTATGGAAAAACTTTTTTTTCCAAATTGTCTGCTCCATAGTTAGATTATATCCACTCATCCACTCATCACTTCCATCTCATCAAAAATTAAACATGAAAATGCAGCGGTTTTGAAAAACGGTTCAAAATACAGTTTTTTTTCATATTCACTCGAAATCAAGAGATATTCCATGGCATTTGTACATCCAATCTGGAATAATATATTTGTCCTTTATTTAGATTTTGATTTTAAAGGTAGATCTTATTTCAATTTAATTAATGGAAAGAGGCCAACAAATAATAATAAAAAACGTAAACGTGTAACATATAACGTGTAATTCAAAAACGCTGCAAATTATTACACAAAGTTTTATTACATTCCTGTATAGATCACTCGTCTGCAAAGATCACAGCCATTGTCACTAGTTTTTTTTTTACCTACCAACCATTGGTGCTGCTGTTACCTACCTACTACATTATTACCTTCACAATCAAGTTTATTTTGAAGAAATAAACGCTCCACACTCTATTCGAAAAGTAGGGTTCCTTCATATGGAAATTTGATTACTGGTTATGCAGAAGGGAAAACTGTATACAAATCGAAGAAATGAACAGCGATTGCATTTTGGTCAGATAAAATTTGAACGGAGATTAGACCTCTTTGGTGATTCACACTCGTGATTCTGTTTTATATTCCAGTTGGGGGGAAGCCAGAAACAATGAATCAGCTGAGCGAATTTTCGATCTGAACACGTTAACATACACCTCAGGGCGAGTGGGTGTTTCAGCTGAATCGATTGAAACGCAAATTTACGAATAGAAATCGATAGAAACGTTGTAGAGAGACATATTTCGTAATGCCCTCCAAGAATTTTGACATTTTCATGTCTTTGCTTTGGCACATAAACTGAAAAATCGTCACGAAAACTAAGCCAGTCTTGCTCACGCGATCAATAAATAAAAATAAAATATACTCACTGTATTGCGTAGAGAACAATCAACTGTTTTCTTATTTTGATGCTTGGGTACATGAACTAACAACCTTACTTCACTACCTTGTTGTGTAGTGTTACACACATGAAAATGTCCCAATGTGATGCAGACTCGTATGCAAGCATTTCCTAATAAACTTGATTGTGAAGTAGTACCGGTATGTGGTAGGTAGGTAGTATCTATGTGTGTTTTAAAAAGTTATAATGTTGGAAATTTTTAGTGTATTATAGATATGTCGACTAAAGGTTCTGCACTAAATTTTGCTAAAACATGTTCCTTTGTTATTGACTTCCACAGAACTTTTATGGCAACCTGTACAGAGTATCCATCCGTACATCCATCTACTTGAATCAAAACATTTCTGGATCAGAGAGAATCGATTATGTGTTTCCCGGCTGGGTCTGAGAAAGGGAGGGGGTAAAATAAAATAACCCTACTGCGCATGCGCGGACAGGGCAAAACTAAAAATAAAAAACATGTTGTCATGACGACTCTGGGGTCTCGTCCAAATCATGGAAATTCCTACTTCGATACTCTGAGTCACTCATTATCCACCTATCAATTGGCTAATATAATAGCTGAGAATTAGTCAATACACTCATGGTTCTGGGTTACTGGGGTGAGTCCAGACATAAAAAGTTGTTGGTAGAAGGGGAGAGCCGGGACAGGTTTGTACTGTTTTGAAAAAAACTCAACAAAATAGTACCGTTTTGCAAAACCGCTCAAACTTTCCTTCTCGTTTAAGGTGGAATTCGTCCAGTTTTGACGAACCGCAATGACACCAATCGATTCCTCGTAAAATTTTACCATCTAACTCAATTTTATTTTTATTTTTTCGCTTGTACCCATTTGAAATACCGTGCCTCAATTATGAGTAGCCAAAAAATGAGTACTCAACCAAATAATGTTTGTTACTTACCAATTTTATGAAATTATTAGGCGAGTGGAAATTTGAATTTGGAAGGATAAAATTCTCAAAATCACTTTCAATTGTTATAGGTAATCTTTTGTGTTTAAAATTTGAAGTAGTCACTTTTGAGGAGCCCTTCCTATTAAGATATAGTATGATGCTATATGTAAAGCGGCAAAAAGGTCTTCTGAAAGCTAACTAAATTGAGGAAACTTCCATCTTCAACACAACCATCTTAATCATTGAAAAGTTTCCCATTGTGAGTCCACTTTTCGTCGTTCACATTGACCCTTGGCGACCAGTAAGTGGAATTCTCCTTTTAAGCTGCAGCATCAACAACCTCTTGCGTCATCTTCTCTAACAACCCTACCAGTTGGTGACGGAATCGATGTAAATCACTCTGAAGAATCCCCATTCAAAAGCCGAAGAATGCCACCCAAAGGCATTGAAAATTCTAATGAAGTCTTCTCCAATGTCGCACTAATTATTCCGACGCATGCGTGACTCTCGTGGGCGTCTCCTCCATAAGTCCCATTCACCTTGCGAGATCCTTTTCCAAGTTTAATAACATCAAATCTCCTCTCCTCTCGCTCCAGCTTATAATTGATCCATTTCTCAAGAAGGGAACACTATTAGGTTCACCTTTATATGAGGCAGTGAAAGTTTTGTTCTGTTCCTCAATATCAAAAGCCTGAGCACTACTGACCTTTATGTCTGCATTGGAATCGACTTCACCTACTGAGTTTAGACTCAGCTTCGCTCGTAACGTGACTACTTCTCTAATTTCGAGCCTTTAAAAACCAAGACAGGATTCCAAAATTCAAAATAGCCGAACTATTACCGAGAGCTATCTTAATATATCTGACCTGATGTTGCTCAATGATATTGCGGAATTCTTGTTGCAACAAGAGGTACCCATGGGTACCTTTTGCAGTTTCTACAGCTTCTGCAGAACAAATTCTAGATTAACATACTTTTCCAGTAACTAAGTTCAGAAATCTAATTCCAGCTTTTCCAGCTTCTTACATACTTCAATACGAAGTAGTTACCTAGTGCTGAGGACTTTTTGTAGATTTTACAGCTTTTTGCACCATTTCCAAGAAAATTTTTTGCAATTCCAAATTTTCGCTTCTACTTCAATACGAAATAAGATTGTACTAAGTATATACTTTTTGCAGTTTTTACCACTTTCAGCTAAACCAAATCACTTTCTCCCAACATAGGTACTTCTCTAACCATTAATTTCAGTTTACTATTTTCAGCTTTTTACATCCGACTACTTGTCACGATTGAAATTATCCCACCGATCCTAAAGTCCAAGGCAGATAAGCCCCCTCTTAAACTCCTTCACTTCTCCTTCATCTGAATCCACGTGTACTGGTCAGTAGTCGCCGAAGTTTCATTACAATAGCCCCGCGATCCTTCTCTTCACGAATTCCGTAGTGGTATCTTTTTCAAAGTCAACGGGTGAGCTGTATCACGCCATTTATTTTGAATTTGTCTTTTCCACCTTTTGGAAAACATTTTTCTTTTCTTTAGGACCCTACCTTGTTTACCTTTTTCCACGAATAAAAACGCATTTTGATTATTCGTATCTTTTTTCAGTACCAACATTGGTACTTAAAGACCAAAGGGTGACAAAATTGGTAGCAGAGCAAAAACACTCAAGAAAAAAAACAACACTTAAGAAGAAAAAAACACTTAAGACTCTCGGAGCAAAAAATTTTTTGCAGTATCCGACGCCTTCTTCTCGATCTCTGCAAAATTTTGAGCGGTCACACACAACCATGGATTGTGGTAAATGCGGACTAGCGAATCCCGACACCATATTATGCTCGATTTGCAAAAAGAATTTCCACGCGATTTGCACTCGGTAAGGTACCATGGAAAAATGGACCAAGCAAAACATGAGCCGACGGCAAACCTGGAAGTGCGATTTATGCATCCTGGGTGCTCTTTCGGACGACCACGATGACTATGATCTGTTATCAGCCGAAATCATTGTCATTAAAGAACTTTTAAATACGATTCAACAACAAAATTCGGAGTTGAAAGCTCGTATTATAGTTCTCGAAACTAGCGCGCGGAAAAAACTAGATTTCCCTGACGCCTTACAAGCACCATCAGCAACAATGGGCCGCGATAAAATTCCTCAGTATATTGAGAATGAAATTGTCAAGGTGCCTAAATTATGCACTGACAATCCATGGACATTAATAAAAATTTTAGACAAGCTCCACCTCCTTAACGGAATGAACGAGCACATGTTCAAGCAAATTTTTCAGCGTTTGGCAACAACCAACGAAAATCTCACATTCGCGTACGTTGCGCACGAGTTATTAGACGAACTCACAACCCCACACACAAAACTTAAACTTGTACAAGCGAGAATACTCAGGCCGCAGTACAATTCTGAAAATTTCAGAACGTACGTTGAACAAGTAATAAAGTTCAACACAATTCTATCTCAATACACCGAGCTAGAACTTTTCAAGTGTATTCTACAGGGGGCTAATAACGCAACACGCGCCAAATTCAATTTTAGTACAAAACCGAAAATATTTGCGGAGCTACAGACACTCGTGGCCGACGTCGAGAAACTTGAACTAACCGAAACCATGCAAAAATCGTGGTCGGTACCTCGAAAACAAACGTATGATAACAACAAATCTAATGATGAGCGACAAAAAATGTCACAGTCATATCCCAAAAACAAAGAGATTACCACGCAGGGGAATGACTCAAAACCCTACTATAACAACCAAAATCCCAAATTTTCATCACCGGGTAACAATAACAGACAAGGCGCAAATGTACCTCAGAATAACAGATCAAACGGAAACTCAAAACACATTTCGGCAGAATAACCCGAATTTTAATAAAAAATTCCAACAGCCTTACACAATTCCACGCCTTACAGTCTTTTATCCAACACTCCTACCCGCAGTACTACTATCCCTTTGTGCCACTCGTCTCAGAACCCGAAACTCCAGATTATGGGTCGTCAATCACGACGAGGAAGCTGATCATCAGCAGAATCTCACCATAGTTCAACGCAATCATCAAGAGGCACGAGAAGACAATCGGGCAAAATTCAAAATGCCTCAAATAAAACACATATAAATGACACTCACATAAATTCTGGGTAGTTTACCCTGGATACTTGCTAGCCCTCGTGATTTTTACAGCTGAAGAGTTCGAATTTGGCTTGATGGACCGATTAATACCTAATTATTTGTTACATTGTAGGTATGCGAGGTTTTCGTTCGTTCTTTCACAAACGAACGAAAAGCCCTGAGATTTTGTGACTATAATGTGTTCGCAGGTACATATATTCAACCCACTTCAGAAATAAGGTTAGGTATGTTGGGCTGAAGACAAACATTTTAGTGACAATGTTAGTGATGTAACTAAAAAAAATGAGTAATTGCGTAAATATATCAATCCGTCACTCATGAAGTCACGACTTGAACTGAAAGTCTTCAAAATTGTGACAGAACAGCTACATGATGATGTCGACGTGACAATTCAATTTGACACGGTAATAACCAAAACCTCAGCCTAGTATACTTCATCCTCGCAGAAAGAGAAAGTTTTGATTAATTTTCTGTGATTTAGAAACAGCCATTATGACACATCTTTAAACTCTGAGAGATGATCATCTAAGATTTTGAACGTTTGATAAAATCCAGGAATGTCTGGAATTGCCAGGTAGGATCAGGTAACGCCAGGAAGTAATAATAACCGGTACTTACTTTTAGAAGCCGCAATGTTTGTAAATTATGTTGGTAATCAAGCTTAACAGCCATCTTGGACCTCCCATCTCCTCACAGATCATCACATCAAATTACTCTTGCTTGGTTGGTTGTTTTTCTTTTTTTATACTCCGTCTTCGAAATTCTCAACAACATCCCACCCGAAACTCCGAAGAATTTAGAAGAGCTCCTGGGTAACAATTCAGCTTGGTTGGACGTTATTTTCGATAAATTGAGAACTTTGTCACTATTCTATAAACTGTAATGGCTTATGTTTTTCTCACTTTCTCAATTTTTAATCAATAATTTGTTGTAACCATTTAATTTGGCGACTACTTGAAGGTTGCATGTGCCTTAATAAAGAAAAAAAGCGATTCACACTCGTGTTTTTGATTTATCGTAGGTCCAACACTTAAGTTCTCGTAGGGAGCGAACGTTTGTCCTACAGAGCTCTGTGGTCTCTAAAAATTCTAAAAATTTAATACTATTTAAAATTGGTGAAAAAAACGATACTTTTATTTCGAGAGTTTTCGAGCTAGGGCACTTTTGAAAATTTCAACCCTTAAGTTTCCCCCCTTAAAAGTGACTGACATCAACCAAAAGCTTCGGGGCACAACTAGACCCCAAATGGAGCCTTCATACCGAATTTCATCAAAATCGGTCAATGCTGAGTGGGGAAAGTGCCGCGTACAGCGGACGGCGGATGGACGGCCAAATTTTGGTTTATTATTTTCAATAATAAACCTTTGGAATTGACCAAGAAAAAAAAGTTAACACCCCCTCAAAATTTGATGGTTTACGTTTCAAGGTACGTAGAATCCAAAAATGGAATAAAAATTTGGCCGCCGTACGCGGCACTTTCCCCATTTAGCATTGACCGACTTTGATGAAATTCGGTATGAAGGCTCCATTTGGGGTCTAGTTGTGCCCCGAAGATTTTGGTTGATGTAGGTCACTTCTAAGGGTTCCAAAATCAATTTTGAAATTTTCAAAACGCCCCAACTCAAAAATTTCAATATAAAGGTATCGGTTTTCCTTCAATTTAAGATTCTATAGAATTTTTAGAATTTTTTTGAGACCACCCGGAGGACAAACCGTTCGCTCACTACGAGAATTTAAAGTTTGGACGTACGATAAATCAGAAACACGAGTGTGAATCGCAAAGGAGGCCTAATCTCCGTTCAAATTAAAGCTGACCGAAATGCGATCGATGTTTTTCTTCATGTTGGATGGTTGATGGCTTTGCAGACGAGTGATCTATATAGAAAAATAAAAAATAATAAACCATTGTGGAATAATTTGCAGCGTTTTATTACATTTTTGGATTCTACGTACCTTGAAACGTAAACCATCAAATTTCGAGGTGTTAAAAAAAAAATTTTCTTGGTCGATTCCAGAGGTTCATTATTGAAAATAATAAACCAAAATTAGAAATCATTGAAAGTAGTAGCTCTGGAAGATGTATAAATAATATAGGATAAAATTACATCATTGATCGATTAATGGTTCATTCCCACCCCGACCATGATGTTTCCATAATCTCTGAGTAAGCTACTTCCAGCTTTGATTGCACTTGGTTTTCCTTTCACTTTTAACTACCAGTGGGGTTCAAGTTCTCCTTCGCCGGAGACTACATCATTTGCGAATGGTCCAAGTTTTTATCGATTTTCATTTTATTGAAATGGGGTTTCACAACTCCACGGCAAGTGATTCAGTTTGTAGGCAATTGAGTGCCCTTTCATACTGCAACTCCTTCAAATCATCTCTCCATCTACAGCATTCCTGAAGTGGACCTATTAATATCATCTCCAATATATAGCTATAACACAGCAGAAAGATTCATGGGAGCAAATAATTTCTACCGTTCTGAAGCAGCGACTCCGACTTGTAGGCAGAATCCGCTTTTATCACTCGGTGCATCTTACTTCTGAGAAATGTCTTACCACCAAACCAGAGGCACGACTAGTCACCGCGGCAAAATAATAATAAAGCGGATTATAAAGATAAGCATTTTGAACTTGAAGTCCTTAACATGAGACGAGCGGAAAAAGGTGTTTCAAGGGCGTATGTAGAACCTCGTAGGTAGTCGCTCCAACTTGCATTCGGATCACGTGCCGTATCGGGACGGGAAGGAAGCGGCCACCAGTACAATTTTGTGACGAAATCCCGCGATTCACTTTCAAGACGTTGCGTGGGAATTTTCTCTACTCGGAATAACAGCCTCTTGTAATTTAAAGAGTGATAGCAATCGCATCTCGATCGTCAGTTTATGCTAACTACCCGCCCTAACCTAATAATACTCGTAGTTAAGGCCGAAGGAGGATTTGCATAGAATGAATTGCCCTTTTTTCCGTCAAGTCGTGGAACAATGAGTTTTTAGAGGCGATGATCGGATTTTACGAGGTATCGTAATAGATGCTGTGGTGGACGCCTCAGGGCGTCCCCACTACCGCCCCCAACTGGCCTGGAGTAGGTGCCCCTTCTCCAGCCAGCTAGGGGGTATAAATAGGGCCGGATGGCCCAGAATAAATCAGACTGTGTCTCAACCTAATTGCCTTTTCTTCCTAGCTCTTAAGATTCCTCTTGTCCAAATGACCAACCATATTTTATTATAAATTGTCTCCATTAACTGTCAGCCATTACAGCAGCGCAACACACTGGTAACACCGACGTTTGCAGCCATCATACTTCGCCGAAGTTCGCTGCCATCTTTGCACGCCATTCGCCTCCGTCGAGACACCGCACTTGCGACGCTCCGGACCGGCCACCATCAGCACGACGACATTTTTCCGTGCCCTCCATTCGCCTTCCGTCGAGATACCTCACAGAGACGCTCCGGAACCGGCCATCAGTCGCACAGCGACATTTTTAATACACCCATCTTGTGCAGCCATCATCGTCCGTCGAGATTCCGTGTTTACGACGCTCCGGACTCCATTCTGACCCGCCATTCAGCTCCATTTGCTTGAGGACGCCGCTAATTGGAACTCGCATTTGGGGCTCTCAGAATCGATCTGTCACTCATCCTTTGATTGACCGTCGGACGAGAGTGAACGGGACCCCCCTCCTCGCGGCGACCCCCCACGAGGCCCGCTCTCCTTCTACCTGGCGCCTCACAGCTGTTCACATTACGTCAGCCCCCGCCGCGCCCGTCTACGCTCGACAGGGAATCCCCTCTCTTCCGGGAAACTCTCGGCCCCCTTCCACGAATCTCAGCTATTTAACGAGAAATTCGCCGTTGATTAATTGCAGACCACTGCCCATCAGCTTCGGGATCACTTCTCTTCTCTTCTGGTCTCCACTTCGGCTCACCTCGACCTTCAGCTGCCATTTCTCCGCCATCGAAGGATCGACCATCAGCCGCCATTCTCCTCCATCGAAGGATCGACCATCGGCTGCCCTTCTCCCGCTATCACTGCATCGAAGATCACCCTCTCATTCCTCGAAAATTTTTTTAAGATTATTAGAGGAATAGAGGCGCCATCATTCCGCCATCTTGCACGGCCAACTTCAAGTCTTGGCTGCCGACCTTCGAAGAACACTCTATTTTCCTCGAAAAATTTTTTCTAAAATTTATTAGAGGAATAGAGGTGCCATCATTACGCCATTTTTCACGGCCAACATCGAGCCTCGTCTGTCGAACTTCGTAGATTACCCTACCTCCTCGAACATTTTTTAAAATTAATAGAGGGGTAGAGGCGCCATCATTACGACCCGCTCCCGACAGAACCCGCGGCCGCCACCGGCCCCAACTCCGCAAACAATCATCATGGCTGCACCTACCAAGCTTCCGCAATATGACCCTTCGCTTCCATCAGTATGGATCGCCCAGGTTCGACTCGCGTGCGCCAACGAGGACCTCAACACGGAACCCGAGCAATTTCGGAGAGCCTTCCTTGCCTTGGACGTCAAAACAGCAGAACTAGTGGCGGACATCGACGCAAATTCACCTACCGCCTTCACTTCTCTCTGCAACCGACTCCTACAAGCTCACGGACCTCGTGACGGATCGGACCTCTCTTCAATCCTTCAGAACAACTCGCTGGACGGATCTACGGCCGCTGCACACGCACGCCTGCTTCGCAGAAAGCTACCTACTGATACACCGGCCTCCATACTTCGCTCCATATTCCTCCGGGCACTGCCTCCTGACATCCGCTTAAATGTCGCCGTCTCGACCGAAACGGACATCGACAAACTGGCCGCCATCGCCGACCGCCTACTGCCCCTTCGGGACAACTCGTCCTCTACGGCCGCCACTGCACTGCAGTCCACTTCTACCTACTCCTCCGACGACAATGGAGACTCAGCCGACGACGCTACACACATAGCCAGCGCTGCTAACAGAACACGCACCTTCAAAAACCTTCACAGATGCCCTCCTCGCGACCACGAAACTTCGCACGCCGTCGCATCATGCCGCAACAGCGAGAACAACAGTACCCCCCAGACCGGCGCTCACCATACTGCTACTACCATCAAAGATGGGGTACTACCGCGATATACTGCCAATCACCATGCTCCTGGAGACAACACATGCCAACGGGAAACGCAAACGCACGGTCGCCAAGGTGGTAACGACTGTGCATAACCGACCCAACCACCAACGCCTGTTCATCAAATGCAAACGCTCAAATTACGACTTCTTAGTCGACACGGGAAGCGATCTCTCCATTCTACCCAACAACCATCTGAACCGCCGCCGAGAGACTCCATCTTCCACGCTACTGGCCGCCAATGGCTCCAAGATTACGACCTACGGCTCTCAAACTGCGACCGTCCATCTTCCCAAGTTACCTCCGTACGAATGGACATTCACAGTCGCCAACGTCAGCACAGCCATCTTAGGAGCCGATTTCCTCAGCCACTATGGCCTCCTCGTAGACCTTCAAAACCTCCGGCTCATTGATTCAGCCTCCCAGTCGTTTCTTCCCGGCCACTGTCTCAATCGCTTCACCACAGGAGTCCTACTGCTCCGCTGCCTGCGCTCCACCTCGCTTCCAACGTCTACTAGACGCCTATGAACCCTCATTGCATCCAAAATCGGCGCCCGTCTATCATCACATCGTGACCACCGGTCCTCCCTGCCATGCAAAACAACGTAGATTGGCCCCGCACCTCTACAACCAAACAAAGGCCCATTTCAACGAAATGCTGCGCTCCGGCATCGTCCGCCCTTCCAATTCACCTTGGTCAAGCCCACTCCACGTAGTTCTCAAACAAAATGGGGATATTCGACCCGTCGGAGACTACAGGGACCTCAACCGAGCTACAACTCCGGACCGCTACCCGATCGGCCACCTGCATGATTTCACACTCGCACTGCATGGTTCCACCATTTTCTCAACATTCGACTTATCGAGAGCCTTCTTTCACTGCCGTATAGCACCCGAGGACATTAAAAAAACTGCTATCCTGACACCATTTGGACTCTACGAGTTCACAAGAATGAACTACGGCCTACGAAACGCCCCGCAGACATGGCAACGCTACATGGATTTTATACTCCGAGATCTCCCGTTCGCATACGTCTACTTAGACGACATTTTGATTGGATCGCCGGATGCCGAAACGCACTTCCACCACGTATCTCGCTTACTTCATGTCCTCGCTTCCTTCGGGCTTTCAATCAACAAGGCCAAGTGTCAACTCGCCCGGAGCCAAGTCAAGTTCCTAGGACATTTGGTGGACAAAGATGGCATCAAAACCTCTACCATCGAAAACTGCGCTCATCCGGAACTTTCCTCTTCCTCAATCAGTAAACGATCTCCGTACGTTCCTCGGGCTCATCAATTTCTACCGCAGGGCTATACCTCACGCCGCGCACTCGTTAATGCACCTCACGAAGCTACTGCCATCAAATCCGAGAAAAAACGACAAGCGCCCAATTTCATGGCCTCCGGACGCTCTCCATCATTTCGAAAAAAGCTAAGCAACTCCTCGAATCATCCGTCCAGCTAGCTCATCCTCATCCGTCCGCTCAACTCATCCTCCATACCGATGCATCTAATTTTGCCGTTGGAGCTGCCCTACATTACCAACACAACGGAACACTGTTCCCTCTCGGATTCTTTAGCAAAGCTCTCTCTCCCGCACAGCGGAACTATTCAACGTTCGACAAAGAACTTCTCGCCATATACTTAGCGATCATCCATTTCCGCCAAACCATCGAGGGTCGACCACTTACGATCTCCACGGATCACAAACCCCTCACTACGGCGTTGACCTCGCTTACAGACACCATGCCGCCCATCCGACTTCGTCATCTGCGCTTCATCTCTGAGTTTACTTCCGACATAATATATCGTCCCGGAGCCTCTAACCTTTCAGCGCACCTCTTCTCGCGAATCAACCACACATCGGCCGTCTCCATCGTACCTCCCACGGCCATCCGTGATGCCCAACTTAATGACCCACACATAGAGAACATGAATCTCACGCCGGTCACTCGGGACGGAATTACTCTCCTCTGCGACATGTCAGATTCGTCGCCCCGACCTTACATACCTTCTACACTTCGCCCTGACATTTTCAACATGATTCACGGCTTGTCACACCCGGGCATCAAAGCAACCACGGCACTCCTACGCGGACGATTCTTCTGGCCGAACATGTTGACTTCCGTAAAAACCATGACACGCGCCTGCCCTTCCTGTAATCGCGCAAAAGTGACGCGACATATTCGCGCCCCACTCGGCCGCTTTAACGACATCGAACCGCTACTTCACATCCACGCAGACATTCTCGGGCCCCTTCCCAGAAGCGACAATTTCAAATTCTGCCTAACAATGATCGACAGAGGCACAGGATGGACCGAATGTGTCCCGGTCCGTAACATCCAGGCATCCACCATCATCCGCGCCATTTTCAATTCATGGATTTCACGTTTCGGGGCCCCTCGCAATATCACCACCGATCGAGGAACACAATTCATGTCTCATGAATTCGCGAATTTCTGCCGCCAACATGGGATCACTCACAAGCCTACAAACGCTTATCACCCACAGGCCGACGGAATCATCGAACGTTGGCACAGAGTCCTTCAAGAAGCCATCATGTCCACCTCATCCCCATCATCATGGGCTCGGGACCTTCCCTCCATCATGCTCGGGCTACGCAATCGGCCCTCATCAGATGGTTCTCTCCCGCTCAGCGTTTGTTTCATTTAAAACCCTCGCCTTCCCGGCGATATTTTCACTCCCTTAACACCAAACGACATACCAGCGCTATCTCATGATTCCTATCGGAACTTCGCCCGCTCTTATTATCCGGCCTCAATGCGGAACGCTACTCACGTCTACGTCAGAGTGGACACGCCCAGACGAAGCTTGCACCCCCCTACATCGGTCCTTTTTCGATACTGTCCAACGACGGGAAGACGCTTGTTTATCAAAGACGACTCGGGGGCAAACAAACAAATCTCCGTGGACAATGTAAACCTGCAACGACACACGCTCAAATCGCCG